>PVJA010046495.1:0-15091 GCA_004027025.1 Myocastor coypus
TTTCTTTTTTCTATGCAACATTAATAGGGAGGTGGGTCATGCCCACACACTGCACTCTATAGAATGATTGTGAGGACAATATGCAATATCTCAACTTTCAAAGAAAAAAAGGGGGAAAAAAAAAAAGTAATGTGGATATAGAAAGGTTAATGTTTAGTTGTTTGATCAATCTTATATACCTATATGTATTAATCTAAACTGATCCGATGATGAAAATATGTAATATAATCATTGTTAAATTTAAACAATAAAAGAATTGGAAAAAAAATAAATAAAGTAAATAAAATACAATGACAATAAGTACAGAACAACAAATGCTACAGAGAACAGAATTCCAGAGCCATGACCCAGTAGCATCTCCTCATTCACACTGGAGAGTAAGGCAATGTGTCTAGTGCAGGAGTCACAAATCAGTATACAGAAGTAGAAAGGTGATACTGCAGTATGATGCCCTCTACGATCCAGCTGCCTTTATTTCTGTTCCCCTGTCTTTTATAACCTCAGGTACCCTGACAGAAAGGCATAAGGTATACAGCTTATAACAACATGGAAATTTTCTTATAGAAAAGTCAATCCAGCTGTGCCATGGTGGTGCATGCCTGTAATCCCAGCACTTGGGAGGCTAAAGCAGGAGGATCGGTGAGAGCTGGAGACCAGCTGGGCCACAAAAAGTGAGTTCAAGGCCAGCCTGAATTGAATAGGGAGAACCTGTGTCAAAAAGAGAAAAAGGAAAAAAAAAAAAAAAAAAAAAAAAAAAAAAAAAAAAAAAAAAAAAAAAAAAAAAAAAAAAAAAAAAAAAAAAAAAAAAAGGAAAAGAAAACTCAGTCAAGACCATAAAAGATAAAGTATGGTCTCTTAAAGGTTCATCTAAATGTGAGTTAGTACATGTGGAGGTACACATAGCCAAGACCCTCATCAATACAGTCCTACTGACCACCCTATCAATATCTACTCATATTTCCCAAACATTTCTCTCTACAGCAATGTGAAACACTTCAACAAGTACTGGTCAGAACACAGATATGGTTGAAACACTGCCTGAAACTGCATAATCACACAACTGATATTTTCAAATCTCTGACAAAGAAGAGAATAACAAAGAAGCCAACAGGCAGCAAGATATCCAGATAAAGTTACTGGATAAGAAGAAAAAACAAAGGAACACCAAAAGAATATCTAGCCTTCTACTTATTTACTTGAGCTGATTTTTTCCACTATGCAGATCAGAGGTTAATTTGTGGCACTATTAAAAGTGTGAGATGAAAAGTTAAGAGGAAAGTATGACTGAGGCCAGCCAAAAGGCAGTATACTGCATCCTGGCTCTGCCATTCTACTGGATATCACTAAAGACATTAACTGCAATCCCAGAATCCCAGTTCCTTCACACAAGAAAATGACAAAAAAAAGTACATTATGTCATCTTTTGTGAGAATTAAAGTAATTCTAGAAGCACAGAATGGACACAGGTTACAAGAGCCTGATATTAACACAACACCAGCACTGCTTTCTTCAAAACCTTGTGGAGATTCTGCTACATCTAGGAATAAAGACAAGCACTTCAAAGCTTTCAACTTCAAAAATCCTTCACTTTTCTTGGTTGTATATGACAATGCACATTGAACCAGACATTTAGTTCATGTAAGTTAAGATTTCCTATAAATCCAGACATAAACATTTGAATATCCCACCTCTACATGGAGCATGAGACCTGCCATTAAGGCAGCCCCAGAAAGCTTAAAAAGATCTGACCAAAATGAACTTCACACAAAAATACTGCCCATAAGAAAACCATTTACAAATCTAATACCTACATCTGTTTATATCACTTATCAAGCTAAAAGGAGGATATAAAGGAACTATGCAATAGCAACCAGCAGAGAATAATGAGTCTTCACGCTCAAACATATTACAATAGGAAAAGAAAACATCACTGATTTTGCAGTCATGTATGCTGTAAGTCCCAAGAAGTGAGAAATGTTGTATTTTCTAAACTTACTGAACCTTTAAATATTTTTCTCATAGCAAATACATATGAATATAATAGAACTTTAAGGCACAATTTAGAAAATGCTTATCTCAGTTTGGGGTGCTACAAGAAAAGAGCTTTGACTAATTTATACAGAACAGGAACAAGCTGCATAGTTCTAGAAGCAAAGAGGCCGAGGAGCAAGGAGCCAGAGGATTCAGTGTCTGATGAGGATGCATTCCCACAGTTGACACCTGCTATGTGCCCTAATATGACAGAAAGTATAAACAGGTTCCCTGAAGTTCCTTTTATCAATGTATTGATCCCACTGCTGAAGGAAGAATCCTCCTGATCCAATCAGCTTCCAAAAGTCCCATCCTCTTAACATTAGTGCTCTGCCAAGTAACTATTAATAAGGACTATGAACTAAAGAATGTAGGTACCTTAAGACACTAAAGAGCAAAGAAAGTGTTCCATGAAGTCTCTAAAAGATAAGGTAGTTCCATATGCAAAATATTCCTATAAATTCATACTATTTTTATCTCTACTACGAATGCTTTATGTGTAAGTGGACTATTTCCTGCCACTTTCTATATAACTTGACTTCTAATGCTAGTCCATTTCTGATCATTTCTTGTTACTAATTGTTGCCAATCCTTTTTTTTTCTTTGAGACAGGGTTGCACAAAGTATTTCAGACTGGTGATGAACTCACTATTTAGCACAGGCTGGCCTCAAACTCACAGCAATCCTCCTTCGTGCCTCCACTCCGCAAGTGCTGCAATTTAGGCCTGCACTGCTTTGCCCAGCTAACTGCTGTCAATTGTTGATCCTCATTTTATCCTCCAAAACTGCTTTTTCCATACCCATTTTTATTTCATAGGTAAAATTCATTTCTTGGCCTGCAAGTATAATCTCTTTGTGGATGACTCTAAAATATGTATCTCTAACCAAGAGCTTCCCAGGGCAATTTTTCTTCTTTAATGACATGGTAGAACATGCCCAATGCTCCATCATGCTATTTTCATTGCTAATGATCTCTTGTAGACCTCCTAATTTTATCAATTATACCACGTTTACCATATAGTAATCTTATTCTCATGTCTATAAATCATCAACTGTTTCTTTATAATTTTATCAAGATTTTACCTTTTTAGGGCCGACAAGATAGCTCAGTGGACTAAAGTGCATGCTCAGGCAGTCTGCAGCATGCCACACCAGCCTTGCCACCAGGGCAAGTTGAGATGGTAACTGAGCCTGGGCATGGTAGTATGTGCCTGTAATCCCAGGGCTTGGTAGGCTGAAAACAGGAGGATCACTATGAGTCCCATCTGTGTAGTAGGTTTCTATGACCCTGTACTAAATGCATTAAAAAAAAAAGAAAAAAGATATTGCCTTTCTCTTTCTACTTTAGTTAAAACCACTATGTTCCCAAGTACTACACTTTCAAGGTACTGTACACTGTGATCTTCCCAACTATCATCAGCACATAATCTTTTATCAATATATTTATACTATATCTCAACTTATAAATCTTCTGTAAATTCTTTCTGGATTGGATAAAACACCAAACATTGGGTAAAATAATAATGGCTCTTAAAAGTTGTTCTGAGTAAGTTATTTCAAATTTAAGAAATTACCTCAAAAGGCTTTCTGAAATGATAGCTAAAAGAGCTACTCTCCTAGTAAAACATGAAAGCAACTGAATTTTCAATAACAGTAGCACAATCGTGGTAAAATACTACATAGTAATTGTAAGTACAGAAAACCATTTATGATCCATTAGGAGCTTTTTGTTGTTGTTTTTTTTGTTTTGTTTTTATTTTGGTTTGTTTTCTTTAGTGCACAGTCTCACTACGCTGCTCTGACTGATAGTGATTCTCCTGTTTACTGCCTTTCAAGTGCTGAGATTACAAGCATTAGCCAACAGACCCAGACTCCGTCGCCCAGAGCATTGGCAAGAGCATAGCCTGCTGTGGGCCAGGAATCAAACCCTGGCTCCTACGCTTCCTTTACTAAGCAAGCACTTAGTCCACTGAGCTATACCACCAGCCCTTGATCCATTAGGTTTCAAAAGAACAAAAATATGATAGTCAATATGATCTAATAAATGTGTGACTATCTGTACTTTTGTGTGCACTTTAGACACACCTATAAACTGTACCAAATGATATCCATAACCATATAGATTATATGCCTTATTTTGTAAATTAAGTAACATTTTTATTTTATTTTATTTTATTTATTTTTTTTTTTTTTTTGTGGGACCAGGGTTCAAACTCATGACCTTGCACTTTCCAGGCAGGCACTTGTGCCACGGAGCTATCTCCCCAGCCCCTTAAGTAACATTTTTTAATTTAATAAGTTTAAAATACACCATGATGCTTTATCTTTTCCATAGCATTTTGGTCTCCTTATTGATAGTTCAAAACCACATGTGTATACAGCACAGGAATTACCGTTCATCCAGAGAGAGGAGGGAATTGGGGCTCAGATAAGATAAGTGACTGACTTTTTCAAGAAAATGTAAGGAAGTAGCTGAAGATAAAAAAGTAGGGTTTGTGCCTGGTGACTTCATGCAGCAGTCTCTCCAAAAATCCACCTCCTCGCTAATGAAAGATTATTATCTTCTATAAATGAATAAAAAAGAAAAAATACTACAAAAAAGTGTTCACAAATAAAATCATTACACTGTACCTACATTTTAAAGTGAACATGAACTTGATAAACTAATAAATGCTGAATCTAGCAACTGATATAAAATAGATACTTAAAAACATGCACAGGGTTTGAAAAGCACAAATACTTTAAAAATACTCATTTAACCAATAAAAGAGGTTAGACAAAAATAAAGTATATGATTATAAAGTATTATGTTTAGAGATAAGCATAGCAATGGTCACTACTTGTAAACAGCCAATTTAGATAGCCTGCATAGATTTCAAAATAAGGAATACAAGATTTAAAAAGTATTCTATCTTCAAATTGTTAGAAAGCAAGGCTATTATGCTTTGCTGTTAAAATGTGAAATATTTCATATGGTAAAATATAAACCAAAACCAAAACGAAGTGTAAAAAGATTTCACACATATAAAGCTTATAAAAAAAACTCATTCTAAATATTTACAGTTAAAGCCTTATAATATTTATTTATTTTATTTAGCAATGGTTATATTACATATTTTCATCATTGGATCAGTTTAGATTAACAGATATAGGTATATAAAATTGATCAAACAATTAAACATTAACACTTTCAATAAACATTACTTTTTTTAAACAGTTGACACACTGCATATTGTCCTCACAACAGTTATACAGAGCACAAAAAAAAAAGTGAAATTTGGGCCAGCCAGATAGCCAGATAGTAGACTAAAGTGCCTGCTTAGGCAGAACCCTGCATGCCATGCTAGCCTGGCGCCCAGAGCACACTGAGATGGCAATTGAAGTGAGGCATGATGGTACACACCTGTAATCCCAGTGCCTGGGAAGCTGAAAAACAAGAGGATAACTACGAGTCCGATCTGTGTAGTGAGACCCTATAAACCCTGTACTGCATACATTAAAAAAAAAAAAGTAAAATTCAAAGGTATTTAAATCTATCAAATATCTTATAAATCAATAGGAAAACAGTATAATTACATGAGATCTCTTCACCTCAAACATCAGGAATTAACAGTCAAGTGACTCTTAAAATTATATTTCTCATTTCTTTTACACAATCAATGCTTAGCCAAGACAATTATTTCTTTCATTGTTTCTCAGGGGTTGACACATATCTTGTGAATGCTATTGTGCTTTTGTTTATATTCAACACGCATTCCACACAACTGCTATATTTTCTTTTCTTAGTACATAGATATATCTCTTAAGTTATTTTAATTCCTCATAGCAGAAATGTATATGCATATATATGTACATATATATTTTTTATAGGAAGTAATTTGCTTCAAAGAAAAATTGCCTACATAGCAAAATGTAAAATACCCAAGAATCCTTTACAACTTTAAAAATACAGATATTTCCTGGATAGTTCTACACTATTCAAAGAATGCTCTTATATATATTAAAATTCCCATGAAAAGAAATTTAGAAATTTTTTGCAAATTCATTATAAAAAAATAACACCTTACCTGTTGTTTCCTACCTCTCCCAAGAATAAACATTTTGTGTAGAGAAGAAAATGCACTTTAAGATTTTAAAAAATGTTATCTATACCCCTATGAAAAATCTTTCCAGGAATCTGGACACCACACAATAACACAAACAAATATATATTACATAAACAAACATACAAGCACACAGATGTACCCAATTGCTACAACATAAAAGAGATAAAGGAGTCATTCAGTAAGGCAGTACTCATCTAATGGTTAATTTCATTTTCTTCCTGGCACTTCAAGGCCTTATCAATATATTCTAGACTTCCAAATATTAACCAACACTAAATAATAATGAAAGTACTCACATAGTAAGGTTATCTGAGGTTTTGTTTTTATTTTTTCTCTGTTCAACTGAAACAAAGTCTCACTATATAGCCTTAAACTCCTGAGCCTCCCCTAGATAAATCACTTCTTTTTCAACATGTAAGGAGGGTAGGAGGGAGATTTTATGAAGTTCTCTAGGTTCTTTATGCATATCATTTCATTTAACTCTGACACCATTCAAAAACCATGAGGTGCATATGCATTAAATAACTCACTAAATGTAATACACTTAGTAAGCGATGTGAGTTGAGGCCAAACATGCCCTAGATCACAAAACTACCGTCGTAAGTCTAACCTAGGTCTTACCGCACTTCCAATCTACCATGTCTCAAACAATAACACTGTAAAATTACATTCCTGATACCTTCTTTAAAACATATAATAAATTTGACAACCAACTACATTCATACTAAACTACAAAATAAGGATTTCTCAAATCAATTAAGTGCTAAGGAAAGAAATTAAAAACAAATGACATTAGATATGTTTACGGTTGTGGTTACAGTATTCACAAAAGAAAGAAAATATCAGCCAAGAATAGATTGATCTTAAGTCATATTCATTAAAAGCTTTCCAAAATAGTTCAATAAACAAGCCCTTATCTGGAGCTATCTCAACTCCTCTTATCATGGTGGAAAAACAACAATCATATACATTTCCAGTTTTGTTAAATATTAACCTAGAATGCAAAATGATTATGTGGTTAACAAGAGCTACAATATTGAAGTATGTTCTATGTAAGAAATTGCATCATAAATGATGGAAGCTCTCTCAGTGTTTCTGTTGTACAAGAAAACATTCCAATCAAGACCTAGAACCAAGGGAACTTGGCTTAAGTTGACCTCACCTATGACTCACTACAAAAGGATACAATCTTTTTTCCATGGAATTATAGTGAGGATTAAATAAGAAGACATGAGGTCAGGACTAGAGTGCCTGAATATAGAAAGTCCTCTGGAACACTGATTTCACCAAGAATGTATTGTTTAGGAGGAAAAAGGACACATATGTACTGTAGGTTGGAACTGGTTAAGTGGACTCAGTGAATCATAGTTTCACCTTGCAAGAATAAGAACTTTCTCAAAAAACCATGCAGGAATTTACAAACAAGTAGCATAAAACTGATCATTTCAGTGAGAATACTATGGGTCAACTAGAATGACAGAGCACTTTAAACATGAATTATCAGGAATAAAATCATAGTTGTGATATATTTATTACTGTAACCTCAATTCAGAAAGAATGAGGTAAAATCTGTAAATATCTGGAATCCCACATATTTGGAGGGGAGGGGAGGGCTGTCACAAATTCAAGGCCACACTTGGCAACATAATAACAAAACACCATCTCAGAAATGAAAAAGAAGGGTCAGGTAGTGAAGGAGATGGGAAAAGAGGGTCAGGCAATGGTAGAGAAATTGGGAGAAAACTGAAGTATACTGGAATTAAATATAGTTATGGTAACAAGAAAAATCCACCCGCATATAGCATATAAAAGCTTAGATTTTTTTTTTTTTTTTTTTTACTGTATTTCGTACAAGATCTACAGGGTCACCCTACACAGACTGGACCCGTAGTCACGGTCCTGTTTTCAGCCTCCCAAGCACTGGAATTACAGGCCTATGTCACCACACCCAGTCTCAATCGCCATCATAGTGTGCCCGAGGGTGGGGTTGGCATGGCATGCAAGGGTTCTGCCTAAGCAGGTGCTTTAATCCGCTGAGCTATCTGGCTGGCCCATGAAGCCTAGATTTTAAAACCTAAATTATTTCAAAAAATGAAGTCTCAAGGAATGATAGTTATTAACAAATTAAAAATAATTTTCTATTGAGATATGTAATTCTAGTATTGTCTCATTGTTGGGACAAAATACACAGAATCTAAAACTTAAAGGAGAGAAACATTAATTTGGCTCACTGTTTTTAGAGGTATCACTCCACAGCCATCTCCAAGGCAGAAACAGTATCACACAGAAACACAGAAGAAAGCTGTTCAGACAATGGTAGCAAGGAAGCAGAAGGAAAGAGCTATCTTGTTTGCCAGAAACAGGCCACCTCTCCCCACCACATTTTAGCTACAGGTTCATCAGGAGATGAATGTACTGCTGCGTACAGTGCTTTCATTATTTAATCACTTTCCAAAAGTCCCAACTTTAAACACATTAGGGTATGGGGTTGATCTACAACAAAACCATCACAAACTAAAACACTCTAAGTTGCCACGGAAGACAACAGTGATCAATAAATCCATCAAAAAGAGAAAGTTCACTTTTATATGTAAAGAGTTTTCAAATTTCTTCCCTGGTATTTTCTGTAATGGACAAAAATTAAATTAAAATATAATGTAACAGATGTAAGGTAATGGTAAACAACCTGTGACACCAATTTGTCTAAGAGGTAACTAGAAATGGCTGAGCCTAACATGACCAACAGGTTTTTGGCTCCAAGCATTACACATGACCTAATTTTCACTGCTATAAAGGTTCCATTAAAGCGCTTGCAAATGTTCAATGCTAATCTATCCATCCTCACTAAATTCCAAAACTGATGAAGCCACTTCTAGTTCAAGGTAGTTATAGAAAACATGATTTTTCAATTATTATGTATTAAATATTACTTGCTAAGAATGATATAATTTATCACTTATAGTTGATACATTTATCAAAAGTATGTTAATGGAACTGTTTGCAAAAGAGCCAAAAACAAAAAATAGAAAGTGATACAATTCACTTTTGAATACATTTAGCATGAACATACTCTAATCACTATATACATACAAACCAGTTTCTATAGCTTGTACCAAGATTAACATGTAGTGTAAATAGCTTTTAAGGAATACAATTATGTATAAAACCAGAACAGCAGAAGATGATCGAATAAAAAAACTTACAGAGCCAAACTTAACCTATATGCAATGATTCAGGCAGTGGTAACCGAATATTTAACCCAGGCATTGTAGCACTTGCCTGTAATCTGAGCAATCAGGAGACTGAGGTAGGAGGATCACTGTGAATTCAAGGCCAGCCTGGGCTACATAAGTCTGCACTAGATACTGACACTCTGTCTCAAAAAAATAAATAAAAAATAAAAGCAGTTTGTCTGTTTCAGACAGACAATCATTATCATCAATTTAATGCTATATCTGAGAGATGCAGAAATGGGGATTACCAAGAGTTACAGCTCAATTGTTAGTAGCAATATAAACTACTAAAACCACTATAAAAATCTGTATGAAGATTACTTAAAAAAATTGTTTTCCTAGGAGAGTAAAAATTCTCATATTATAGTGATATATTCATGTATACCTTTATAAGAGCGCAATTTACAACACCTAAATCATGTAAGAGGGATGTATGCTAATCAAAAGATGAATAAATTAAGGAAATATATACTCATACAAAAGGAATACTATTCAGTCATTAGGATAAATCTAAGTCATGTGTAAGAAAATGGATTGGTTTGATATCAGAATACTATGTGAAAGGTGTCAGTCACAAAAGGTTAAATATGGCACAGTTTCTCTAATATGAAAAGACCTAAAATATAAACAACAAAACAAAAGAGACATGTTAAGAAAAAAACAGGGAGGGAGATTCTATACTGATAGGAAAAAATATGAGGAAGGCGGGTACAGAGAAGGAGGTAAAGTGATCAAAATATACTATGCATGTGTTCTGAACCCCCAAATTTGCTATGCATTGCAAACCTATAATAATAGAAAATTAAATTTTAAAAAAGTCAATAACCATCCTACATTTAGAGGTTCACATAAGATAAAGGGCTATATCTACTGGATACATATAAAACTTGCAAATAAATGTTCCAAAAATAATTTCAGATACTTAAAAACTCAGAAAAGGACACAGATACCCACTAAAATGAAGGAAACAAAAAGTGTATCAAGAAGCAATGTAAGGCCAGTGAGATAGCTCAGCAGTTTCAAGTACCTAGTTAGAAAAGCTTAGCCAAGTACAAGAACTGTGGTTTGATTAGCAATACCACATGCTACACCAGAGAGCGCCAAGACAGCCACACGCACAAAAAAAGAAATGTAATTATACTGACCAATAATGAAAAAATTAACAATCAATACAAAATGTACAACACAGGAAATCAAAATAGTTATGCTGATAAAACAAACTAGCCAAGAAAATTACACAAATTGTATCTATCATTTACGGAGGACTTTAGAATATAAAAGTTAAGCAACAGTAGCAGATGCAGATCAGAAGTTCACTGGAAAAAAAAAAAAAGTTCACTGGAAATGGGAGAACAAAGTATTAAAGAAAAACGTGAAATAACTGGCAACAACAGATATATTCATTAACTTGGTTAAAATAACTCTATACAGAGTTTACACATATGTTTTAAAACTCATACAATCACACATTTAAATATATACAAATGTGTGTTAGTAATAAATACATGGGTTTTCTCTTAAAATTAGGAGATACTCATAAACAACTCAATTTTTAAGGTATATCAATGAAAAATTTAACAGAAACAAGTAACACTTCAGGAACTATATATGCTGATAAATGAGAAAGAACCACTTCTCATTCTTCTTAACAATATATTTTTGCTGTTTTGACTTGTGGCTTAAACTTTTGAGAGTAATTGAAAAGTCAATAGATGCTATGACATGCATGTCATAACAATAAACTACACCACTGAAGTAATACATATAACAACTAATTCCTCAATTATAATTTTCTCAACTGTATATGATGTATCTATACTACAGAAGGATGAACACTTAACTTCTTGCAAAGGAGTGATAATGAAAATGCCAAGTGTTTAGTAATGAAAGTCTGAGGTTTAAGAGTTACAGCTAAAAGCTAATCAAGAAAAATGGCAGAGAAGTAGAGGAACAGAAGATAAAAATATAACTTCTACCCTTTTGCCTTATACAATTATGACTTTGACTTAGCTCTTTGTTATAAGCAAAGTAGTTTCACACTAAGACTAGAAATTCGAATTTCTAAGATAAATCATATATAATTAAAATCTGTACAGAAAAACTTAGAAAAAGAGTATTTGTAGATTTCCTATATTATTTAGACTCATTTTTAGAGTGGTGAGTGGATGTGTGATTTCTTTGCGGCTTAAAAATAAAATAATCACCAAAAATAACTAAATTTAAGGGATCAGTATGGTTCATACAATTTCTAAGTACATCAATGAAAATATTCCGAAGTCTCTTGAAATTATGATACAAGAAGCAACTAAACTGCACAGAAAATGAAAGTTAATAGCAAGACACACACACACACACACACACACACACACACACACACACACACACACATATAGTACTGTTAAGCTGAAATCTAAATTACATAAACAGAAAAAAATGGGTGCCTTGGGATAAAATACAATATTATCAGAAAGATCTAATGGCTAAGGGGGACTACCCACTCAGGATTTCTCTTTTGTCCCTCTCTTGGAGAGGAGCTTTCTTTCCCCCAATAAATCTATTCTGCTCATAAAAAAAAAAAAAAAAAAAAAAAAGATCTAATGGCTAAATACTACTTTGAGATAAGTCTGTGAAAGACATAATTTTATATTTTGTAATAGCAAATATTTCTTTAGTACATGTTTTCTGTGAAAAAACAGTGCTAACAGTTATTGGCAAGTGTTTATTATATAGACCACAAATTCATGATATCACTGGGGGAAAATACCAAACATAAAAACATGTACAAGTATAAAAAATGTACTAAGCTGCTATAGTTATCTCTGGGGATAAAGACATTTCTCACCCAAGAAACATAGAAAAAACTTCAAAACAAAATAAAAAAACTTACTATGTTCCTTTACTACCACAAAATTAAATTAATCCACAATAAAATGTATCAAAACACAAATTCAAAAATCAATAAACTACTCCAGTAAATGTAACATAAATTTAAAAGAAAAAATTTAAAGTAAAACAATTCATATTCTGACAAAATGTTGGATAGTACATGAAATAACTAATGAGTTTTAAGTCCTTGCATCTACATAAAACACAATCATCATATTATAAGGCAATGCCAGGATAATTAAGTAACAAAAAATCTATTCCCTCCATACTGAAAACATGAACGTTTTAGCAACTTTAAAAATTAACAAAGAGTGCACGCACACACACACACACACACACACACACACACACACAATGGTATAAAGAATGACCATTAAAAATTAGTCAAACACTGCCAGAATCAATAAGTTCTAGAGGGACTTAACTCCTTTCAATTCAATCCTCTCCAAAGATCCAATTAGGCCTTTGAAACTAACAAACTCATAAGTTTGTCCAAGGGCCCAAACTTGACCCTTATGTAACCAGATGTTTTAATAATAACAAGGTGATCACTCGAGGTCAGAATTTCTCTCCTTAGGCTTTGTTTTTATTGGTGTTTATTATTGCTCTTGATTCTTTTTTATGTTTTCAACTAATTTGGTGAAGTCTATTTTCTCTATCACATGTGGGCAAGGAAATCATTACTTATTTCAATTTACCCAAAACACAAATTTCTATATGGACTTTGAGTCAGTACCTTTTTCTATTCATAAGTACAATAGCTTTCAAAATACCATAACATAGTGTCAAACGGGCTTGAAATTCGTTAAGATCCTCACAGAAAAATTTTTACTAGGTAGGAATTTCAACAGAAAAACTCTATTGCTTTGTCTTTATTAGATATGATTTAGAACTCACTCTGAGTAATGCCTATGCACAGGGAAAGTGCCTAGGAACAGGGATGATAAAGGTAATGTTTCATATACCAGTTCTGGTAGAGAAGAGGTTAATAACAACATTTAAAGAAAAAAGTGAGAATGATAAGCCCACAAATGTTTTAAAGAGCTCCAACATATTCCATGAATCTAAAACCATGCACACATTCAGAGGACTGAGGGAACACCATGAGAAAATACCCACGAAGATAACACACTTTCCATCTCACCTTTAGCTCTTACATTACACCTTTGCATAAGTAGAAAGTGAAGGTAAAGGCAGAGGTGGAAAATCTGGTGCAGAAATTAAAATATACTACATCCAAATGGAGCCCATAACACTGCCCTGAGAAAAATACTGGCTCAAGACACATATGGAAATTTGTGTTTTTGGTAAAGTAAAATAAGCAATGACTTCTTTGGCCATATGTGATAGAGAAAATAGACTTTACCAAATTAGTTCAGAAAGTCAAAAGAATCAAGAACAATAATAAACACCAATTAATAAAAAGCCTGAGCAGAAAAATTCTGACCTCAACAGTGATCACGTTATATCATTAAAACGTCCAGTTTCACAAAAACGTACACCACATATGCAAATCAATAAGAACATAAAGTTTACACAGATGAGAAAACAGTAAAAAAAAAATCTGCTTCTGCTATTGCAGGCAGCTGAGCTAGATAAAAAATATTACAAACAGACAGGGCTAGGCCCTCAAGGAGGCAGTATAGAAGACAAGAGGACTTTGCAACTTTGGGAGAGACAGACTCCTACTCTGGGCCTGACCTCAAGACAAAAGAGTAAACAGATGCACTCAACATACCTCCCTAAGGACAGGTGTCCAAGATTGATATTCTAAATGAGTCTCTCACCTTAAGGACATATGAAGTCACTAACCCAGCCCCTACAGGAAAAGCACTAGTTCTATATTCATATCATCTTGCTATCTGACTCACTTCATCATTCACTCCTGTATTTAATCAATTTTACCAAAGTGGCTGTACTGGTAATCTCATTAGTTGAGCATAATTTTGTCTCACCTCATGCCCACCTAAGCCATTTCCCATGTTCTCCACCTTAGACCTGTCTCACCACATGGCTTTACTCTATAAATACACAGCTTCCAGGGCAGCCTACTCAGGTCTCCTTTCTGTCCCTTTAGGACAGAAGCTTTCTTTCCCCCAATAAATACATTCTCCTCTTAACCTCCATTGTTCCTAAAACTATTGTTCGGCTTTAGACAACACAAACTTGGCCCAGGTATCTTTCGCTTGGGAGTTTCATTTCCCTATATCACTGCCAAATTCCTCCCAAGCAATGGAATCCCTATACTGACACATAAAATCAAATGCTACAAGCATTTTCCAAGAAATGTAAGAACTAGAGCTAAGAAAGACAACCAACCATCAAGAAATAATGAATATCAATAAATGAGTTTTGAAAAGGAACAAATACCAATTCTTTAGAGTTGCAAAGTAAATAAAATAATGGGAACTTCAAATGAACTTAAAACTAAATTTAAACAGCCAGTAGCATTCAAAAAATTAAAGATCAGTGAACATATAAAAAGACATTTCTGTCTACCCTGAAAAAGAAGAAAAAAGAACATAAATAAAAGGAAGACGGCAGCCAAAAGAGAGAAAATGAACATATCCTCAAACAACAGCACAAAATGCCATCAAAAAATACCAATCTGTGGTGAGATGAGCTTTAGGAGGCTCAGATTCAATAGCCTCCAACGTCACAAGCTTCACTGGTGGCACACTGCAATTGCAAAACCTTTGATTGTATATGTATCTGCTTCTTCTTAGTCCAAAGGGAAGTATATTCTTTCCTGTTTTTTTTTCTTTCTTTCTTTCTTTTTTCTATGCAACATTAATAGGGAGGTGGGTCATGCCCACACACTGCACTCTATAGAAT
>PVJA010046497.1:0-15100 GCA_004027025.1 Myocastor coypus
GTTACACTGTATTTTAATAGATGCTTGTCTGTAATTTCCAAATATTTATTATGACTCTTAAGACTCTGTATATAATGATATTAATAATAACTAATAATTTCTTTCCTCTAATGATGAGATCAAGGTATATTTACAAAACTGTAAACATTAGTCCTTTCCTCTTTTCTAGTATGTTTATCAGCTTCTTGGAGTTTTCCTCTCTATGAACTGTCAATATATCTTCTTATTTTATTTTTTTTATTAATAATGTAATTTATTTGAACAAATCAAGAATCCAGAGAAAAGGTCTAAGCAGATAGCTCAGCAGCATAAATGTCTGCCTGGCAAGCACAAAGTTCTGAGTTCAATCCCTGGTGCCAAAATAAATAAAGAAGAGTCTAGTAATAGAGAAATGAGTGAACTTATGCAAAAGCAAAAATATAATAAAGCTGAACTCAGAAATACTCAAAATAAAAAAGGAAGCAGAATAAAAGTGAAAATGCTAAAATTTTGTTGTTTTAAAATTAACAAAATTGATGAAACTACAGCTTTCCTAATAGTACCCAGTAAATAAAATACTTAGGAGTCAATCTAACAAGGAAAGCAAAAGATCAACACATTGAAAATTACAGCACCCTGAAAAGGATATTGAAGAGTATTTCAGACAATGGAAAACTATTTCTTTCTCATGGATGGAAAAAGCAACACCATGAACATGGCCATACTACCAAAACTTTTACACAGATTTAATGCAGTTGTGATAAAAAAGACAATGTTAGAGTGTCTCACAGAACTAGAAAAACATGTCTAAAATTAATTTGGAAACAAAAGAGATCTAGCACGACAAGAAGAATGCTCAGCAACAAAGATAAGGCAGAGGGTTTCAGAGTCTCTGACTTGAAGTTATATTACAAGGCTATTGCGATAAAATCTGTATGGTACTAACAAAGATATAAAGAGCTGAGAATCAGTAGAACTGATTATAAAATATAGGCACAACTAAGACATACTCAGACGACATGGTCACTGAAAGGAAGACAGGTAGCCTCTTTAACAAATGAGGCTGGAAAAACTGGTTCTAAATATGTCAGAGACTAAAGCTAGACTTCTGTGTATCACCATGCACTAAAGTCAAAATGGATCAAATATCTAAATACTAACACAGAAACACTAAATCTACAGAAATAGAAGCTAGGTAGAGATATTGAAGACAGATGTAGGCAGAGAATTCATGAACAAAATCCAAACTGTGTAGGAAACACTCCAAAGAATCCATCATAGGGCTTTCATTTTTATTGAAATCCTTTACACAATAAAGGAAGTCACCAACAGAGTGAAAAGTCAGCCTACAGAATATGAAAAATTTTAGCTAAGCATACATTAGACAAATGATATATATCTAAACCATAGAAAGAATTAAAAAAAAAAAAAACCTCAGACTTCTTGCCACTTTAAAGTCTCAATCCAAAAATTGACATCTGAGATGAATACATACTTCTCAGATGAAATGGAAATTGCAAATAAACATATGAAAAAAGATCATTTGAGTGATGTATATTTTTATAAATAGCACTAAAATTCCATCTCACCACAGAAAGAATGGCTGTCATAGAGAATCAATCAATAACAAATGCTGAGGGACTTTTCTATTTTTGGTAGGAATTAATGTGGAGATTTCTCAAAATTTTATGATTAAAGGTTTCATTTGACCCAGTTGTTCTTATGGGTATCTTCTCAAAAGAATTAAAAACATAATTTACCATAGCATTATATGTACATCCACATTTATAGCAGTACAGTTTATAGAGTTAAGTGTTAGAAACAACCCAAGTACCCATCAACTAAGAAATAGATTAAAAAGATGTGCTATATTTATACAATAGAATACTACTGAGCCATAAATAAGTACAATCTTGAGACTTCTACAGGAAAATGGGTACACCTGTACCCATTTCATAACCATAAATAAAATAAATCAGACTCAGATGTGCAAACACTGTATTATCTGCATTAAAACAAGGGAGAATAGAGAAAAATGTAAGGCGGCTATAGTATCACTGTCTCTTAGTTCACTGAAATGAAAGGCTCATATTAATATCAACTGGTAAATATTTTATGCCCACATTCTTTAGTCTGAGTAACAACTTCGAAGATGACAATATCCAATGCATTAACTATTGTCATTCTCTTATTACTTTATTATTACATTCTCTTATTACTTTGTTATGAAATTCTGTTTTTTTCTTTTTTACCGAAAATGTATAAAGGGTATAGCATGAACAATTAAAAGCCAGTACTTCAGAAAAATGACAAAATAGATGATTCTATGACAATAAAATTGGGGAAAAAAAGAAAAGTCACTTCTAATTATCCATATCTAGTTGAAAAATTTAACTTACAAGTATAGACTATCCCACAGAGAAAACTCCCATACAGAAGTTTTAATATGGTAACAATTTCAAATGAGCTTTTCTAAAAATAAAGGAGTAAGGATGATTTTCCAACTTATGCGAAGGTAACACATGTTGACACCAAAACCTGACAAGAACATTACATCTTAAATCAAGACAATTTAGCTGAAAGTCTTGTATTTTTATAACTTGTTTCAGTAAAATTTCTGAAGTTTTGTTTCTTCTTTATTGGTGCAGTTATAACTTTACTATAAGAATATCTAGAATTTTCATTTCAAAATATTAAGTAGAAATCTCTATCACTGATTATTTATGTTTAATTTTTTAGCTATCATTTTACTTAATAGTTATATTCTGATTCTGTTTTCACTTTATCTGAGTTATTTTATTTATTGAAGTACTTTTCTAAATAGTTATCACATTTTCTGATTTTTGCATATCCCCAGGACATGATTGTATTATGCATATATCTATATCTGTGTTCATGTGAGAATTTTTGTCCCCACACTTGGCTCAAATGGACAGTTAGAGGATGGTCTACCTATTCAATTGTTTCTTCAAACAGTTTGGCTTGTAAGCATCTTTGTGGAAAGCGCAGCTACAAATGCAGTTTATGCTTTTTGTCTTAAGCTTTCTGCAAAAACAGAGCTTTGTTGTTGTTGTTGTTGTTGTTACGACATTTTGCTTTACTCTTTTTCCAAAAAAATAGAAATAAAAATTCGAAAACTTTATTTTCTTTGAAAGGGTGATTTAAAAATCAGTACCGGGCAAGATTTATCTGCTGCAGAGTCTATATAACACTAACATCAGATTGCAAGACCATGAAGAATGGCATCATTCCTGTCTTCTTTGTCCTTAATATGGGGAGCACACAGTCTTCGTAGTCATAAAGTCTCCTCTCCCTCTCCTGAAAGAGACCGGAGAGCACAGATGCTCTTGTCCATATCTGAGCTGTGAGCCTCAACTTACTCTTTGTCACTGGCCTTCTAGATCCAAAAACTTTGTTAAGCCTTGCTTAGCTATCTCAAATAAAGTGACATTTGCCCCCAGCCATCAAAATCAAATGTATATGCTGTTCATGTATTCATCTCTTTTGGGGGGAATCTATGTGCATCTGTCTACAGATACAATTATAAACTTGTAAAATGACAGCTATTAAGGTTTATTAGTTGTGGAATATCTTACAAAAGGAAATATCTGAAAATAAATATGCATCGAGGCAGAACTGTAAAGTTTACATAATAATGTTACTGGAATATAAACATTACAGTATATTTACTGCTACATTCCATGTAATATGTAAGATGATATGCTAGTGTGGAGAGATTCATCAGAACTCAACTGTTCAACGAGAAGGAACAACTGGGACAAGGGAAAGGAAAAAAGAAAGAAGGAAGGGAAAAGAAATACATATGTATAGACATAGGATAGCTCGGATAATTGTACTGCTAATTTTTGCTGGTCTGTTGAAAGGAACAGTTCACTCTCAAAGTTTTTTACTCTATCCTTAAATTTTATAACTTGTTTGATCAATTTTGTATGCTTATGTCTGGCAACCTGAAAAACAAATGCAAAGACAACAACACACAATATAATAGCCAGTATTGAGTTCCTATTATTTTGTTCAATGAAATTCTGTATCATTTCTAATTTTTTATAAATATTTTTGTTCTTTTAAATATATTAGGTATTTGAATTTGTTTAGTCATAAAATACTGTTATCTTTTGCCAGTGTTAATAACACAGTGCTTTATGAAAAATGAAAAGAAAAAATCATCAGAAAGGAGAATGTAATACAGATGTGTGACTACCTTCATTGCTGTGATAGTAAAGGCATTTAGCTAGGCACACAGCGGGGTTTTATACTAGAATAAAAACAATCCCTTAGCATTAAAAAATGACAGGAACATAATAAGCAAAATACAAAACAGGGTTAATACAATGTGATAAGATAAATATAAATTTCATTTACATTAAACTGAACTTAAAAATATTTTTGTAAGTAAAACAGTGAAGCAAAAAGTATATTTCATGACTTGGAGTATTACTAACTGTATAGAAGCGTAAAGTGAGACTTGCAACTTTTCATTTTTATGGACTTTAAGCCAATATGAAAGTTAAATGTAGAATATTTGATAAATTACCAGCCATACTTAGTCGCTTAGTTTTCCCATATGTATTTTTATTCTGGTTATCTTTTCAAAATGTTGTTGTACCTTAACTGGTTCTTTTTTTCCATTTACTTTTTTTATTATTAATACAAATTTCCCATAAGTAATGATTACATTCATGATAAGTGTTGGTACCTGCACATAATATATCTTAGTTCTTCTTTTGTTTTAAAACCGCTTCTTAATGAATGGAATATTTTCTCTTTATTATTCTCTTTTTTCTAATTATTTTTAATTAGTACCAGGAATTTAACTAAGGATCTTGCGCTTGTCAGGCAGGCTTTTATGCCACTGAGCTGTCTTCCCAGCTCTGAATGGGATACTTTCTGATTTCTACCTGACTTGCAATGTATGAGGTGGTGTACATATTTACACTGGACATCAAGTACACGTATTTATTAAATAAAATTAGAAAGAATTTAACTATCTCTCTCAGCAAAGGAATTTTAAATATACCACATACTCTCAAGGCATGCTGTCACTCAATAATGACATCCAAATTTCTTATAGTTGATTTCATGCTAAATTCTAGAATATATAAGGGACTTGGAGGGACTCACTGCTTTTGAAAATTTATATTTCTATTGATAAAGCTATGTCCGATAACAATATACCTCTTAATAACTCTCTTGCAAATAATGCCATATCTAAATGTTACACAGATAAATGTAGTAAAGCAATAAAAATGAGTATGTAACTTGATTTAAAAGCAATCTACTCTGACACAATTTATTTATAGATTAACTGAATTAATTTTGTTGCCAACTTTCTTTTTTTCCTGTGGATATCTTCCATTTAACTACTTGATCTGTATTTATTTTATTGGAACAAAGTGTTTTGATAGTTTCCTTTTCCATAGACCTTTAACATCAGTACTAAAAAGACACAGGAGAATTTCAGGTGGCAGAACTATTTGGAATTGGTGTTACTCAATTACAGCTCAGCTCAATTGTCTGTCTTACTGTGAGAATGAAGATGTCCACTCTGCTGCAGCCTGATAGCCTCAGAACAACTGTGTATCCTTCCAGCTAATGTTCCTACCAGGCCGAGACTGCCTGGCTAGTAAAATGGTTGGTCAATATTGATAGAGTCTAGAGTCCCTTAAGAGACTGTTTTGCTCATTTTTCAGGTTCTTATAACACTGGTCCCATTCCTTATAAATATCTCTCACTTACCTGTAAAAATAAAGGAAATGGTAAATCTTAACTCCATGTTTCCTCTCATTGGACATCCAGTCTATAACCTGCTGCTCTGAGTGCCTGGCTCCCCAGCTAAATCCATGGACTGAATAACCATTCATTCAGTAAATTATGTTTTGTCAAACATGTTTCCTGGAAGCCTGTCTACTTTGGTAGGAGGCTCACAGTGCTTTTTAAACTGTCTTATGTCATAATATGTACAGGACCTGGATAACATGCCTCTTCTTAAAGTACCAGCTTGTCTTCTGTTTAGTGAACCACACAATGCATAGCACAACCTAATATTCAAACTTTCTTGACCAAATGTGTTCACTTTTAAAATACCTAAACTTTCAAACCCCAAATTCAGTATAGATGCATCCTCTCATATACATCTCAACAGATGAAGTTTTTAGACTTATGTCCTACTAATTTTGAAGAGATTTATTTTTAAGCATGATCTTTAGTAATAAAACAAATAAGGGAAAACACATGTAAATTGTAAGAAATGCACCAAGTGAGGTGAATTTCAAAGAAATGAAGCAAAATTCTTTGAGTGACATAGACCTATCAAGGAGACTAAAGTAGTAGACTTGTGGAATAGAGCAAAAACAGGAAGAAAACATTCAGGGATAACTAGAGACAAGCAAGAAAATCAGAAATATCTAGTCAAGCATTAGTCTATCTTTTGAAAATCCTTATAGCCAACCTCTACTGTTAATCCCAGGACATTCTTGCTTTCAAAGGATTTACTTTCAGCTCCTTCTTGGTAGAAATATCTGAGGAATCAATGTTTTGTGAAACCACCACCTTGCTACAACCATTGAACTCTACCTGGAGAAAATGCTCTTTCATTGTTAGCATTTGTATGCATAAAATGCTTTTTAAAGGGGAGAATCATTTATGAAGTTTCAAGGTCAATTTCACAACTGCAAATTCATGCTGTAATTCTCATGTATAAACAGAGACCAGAATTGTAGTTTTCCTACATTAAAAATTTCCTAATGAGGAAAATTTCTGAAGTTCTCTATTGAATTATAGGAGCCTATGTCTTTACTGAAGAGGTAGAGAGAAGAAAACTTAAAATTATGTTTTCTCTGCATTAATATTTGATCATTAATCCAAAATTATGGTTCTTATGTTGTATAACTTCTACACTTGTTCTGAACCAAAAGGCTGAGAAGTAATAAACTATATATTTTCTAAAAATTTAATTGTATTGTTATAGGTCAACAAAAAGCTTTGAAAGCTGGATATTGATCTCAAGTAATATGATTCCATCACGTTGTTTCTCATAACTATTTACTCCACTGCAGTGTTATGGATACATTATGTGTGTACCTCCCTACAGCAAAATTTGGAGCATTTACTTAATTTAAATCATTTATACTAAAAATTCATATTTGACTTACCTAATGAATATCATTTACTTTATATATACAAGAAACAAATAAAAAAGATTACAGAGACTGGCCATGGTGGTGCGTGCCTGTAATGTCAGAACTTGGAAGGCTGAAAATAGGAGGATCACTAAAAGTCTGATCTGTGCAGTGAGGATTCTGTAGACTTGTACTAAGTACATAAAAAATAAATAAATAAGATTATAAGCATCTAAATTGGAAGCAAACTCAAAAAATAAAACTAAAGTGTAATTGCACATTTTTCTGTCAGGCCAGGTTGTTGTTGATGAACTTGACTTCATCATAAAACTCATTAGAAAATGAGTTTTTAGAATTACGTGCTATACAGTTTTTAATGTTATCAAAGGCACAAATTACTTGAGAAGTGTGTTCTCAATTAAAAGCAAGTAACCCTTGCCCCTCTGCCTGCATGTCACGAGATCTGGTACACCCTGATGTGTGCATCCTGAGGTGTCAGATGATTATTTTCACATGTGGGGAGATTCCATCTGTGCCTCTCTGAAAAATTTATAACTTGTTTGTTTCTAAGGTTGAGTGCATTCAGGAATAACTTTGTGTTAGCTACAAATAAAAATCTTTTCAACCCCTAGCAACCAGGCTCTGCTTGAGCCTTTTTCCCTCCTCTTTAGACACCCATCCAGTTCTATGACATCACAATTTTAAAACATAAAAAGAGGAAAGGAAGAAAAGATGGAATAAAGGAAAGGGCAAGAGGAGGAAAAAAGAAGAAAGAAAGCTGGTTAAAAATGAGATTGCAAAGGCCTTCTTATGAAAGCCAAATGTACCTTTTCTCACCTGCTTAACATTCAAGTTTTGAGAAGCAACCCTTCAACAAACAACAGGTTTACTGACTACAATGACTCCAGTAGAGCTTTCCTGCAGTGACTGCTTTTTTTGTGGAGAAAAAGAGAAAAAAGAAATGATTTGGAAATGAGCCACCTTTATTTTAAGTTCCCCAGTCAATATGTTACCACAGCAACCAAAGTTCTTGCTATCTGTGAAAAGACAGATGTCTGTGCTTCAATCAAGATGCAAAGCTTATAAAAGCGTATAAAAGAGGAAATAAAAAGAAAATTTATCATTTCATTATTTTAAAACGTGAATTTCCCTGAGTGGACACTGAGTCACAGTTCCAGGATCTTTAAAATATTTATTCAAGTTCCTCAATACTGAGTTACTTCATTTCCATTAATTAAGCAATTATACCAAATGAGCTCACATAATAACATTCAGTAGTGTTCATTCATTTCCAAAATAGTCATTCAAGCTGAATAAAGTATTCAATTTGAATAATGACTCTGGATTACAGTACTCTGTAGTGTAGTAACCAAAACCATGTTTAACTTTGATTAATATGTTATGGTTTATGTCTAGTTGTCCCCCCCAAAGTCTCAGGCAGTCATGTGGCAGAGACTTCTAGAGTTTGAAACTAACTCATGATCCACTGGGATTATGTGTTTTAGTACTGCTGGAATTATGGATCTTAGCACTGCTGAGAATATGGGTGGGGTCTAAGGTGGATATCCTGAGGCAGAGAGCCTGAATTCAATAGAGGAGAGACAGAGAAACAGACTCTATTGTTCTCTGTTGCCCTACTTGGTCAATTGCCTCTGACGCAATTGTTGCTGTTCCACCACCATGAACTGGATGTTCTCTGCCCTGTTCAACTAAGGCCTTGGGCCAGTCATGTATGGACTGAAATCTCCAGTAACTGTGAGCTGAACAAACCTCTCCTTCCTTCATTTTGGGTGTCAGGTATTTCTCTTGCAACAAGAGAAAAGTAACTGAGACAAATAGGATGGTATGTCAGGAGAAGTAAAAGATGGAAACCAGGAAAGAACTGTGGATAGAGAGAATCAGACAACTCTGTATTTTTGGCTAAACACTGTTATTGAGCTATCTATGCTCTGAATCTCACTAAAATAAAAACAATTGAATTTTGAAACATTTATACTAACAAAGATAAAATGAGTTCAAAAATAGGTGCTAGTAGACAAAGTACAATAAAATTTTGAATAGGGAAAACAACTTGAATAGTGAGTTAATAAGCTAGAAGAAGCTTCTTTCAAGTTTTCTAGAAAAGATACAAAAAGCAATTCGAAATTTAGATAGAGTTACAATTAGTCTCTGGAACAAGGTCATCAGGCAGCAGAGCTCAAAGATATAAATGAAATATCTTGGTTAAAAAACCAATTTCCAGAAAAGTCAATTTAAAAGCTTTTGAATTCTCTTTGCCAACTGTATGAGGAGGTAGTCAGGTGGGAGTGGAGAGGCCGCGGTCTCTCACTCTTGAGATTATGAAAACTGGCAACCAAGTAGGGAGGCAGGTATGTATTAGGTCTCCCAGTAGGGAAACTGAAAGTTTCCATATTAAATATTATTGTACAATTTCTCTCCTCAGACTTCTATCAGAACTCACTGGATTCAATCGGGATTAAAACTTGTAAAGAGAATGCTAAATAATTTTTGTCTGAGGAAAATGAAAGCTGCAATAAAAATATATACAAACAAGTGAGGATCACTCCAAAGGAAAAGGACCATGGTTTTCCACAAAGCCATCCTGAAAGGACTCCCGCAAATCAGCAAACCTTGGCATTTGAACACAATGGTCAACCCACACCAACTCAGTCATATTTTATTGCACACAGATAGCAAAAGACCATCATGTGTTTAAAGAAAGGCCCAAAGACTAAAGGGAGAGTAAGAACAAGGAGAAAAATAGAAGCTCAAAGAGAATAAAGTTACTGTTGGTCAGAGAAAAAGTCCACAGAAAAGTGTATCTAGTCACCTCCGCACACAGACGCACATGCAGAGATCTCAATCCATTAAGAGAGAATCAAGCACCATAAAATGAAGCGATTCTTGGAAATGAAAAACTGCTAGCCAAAACATAAAAGGCAACTTGAACCAGAGTTCAGAAAATCTTAGAATGTGTTTAAAGGAAATTTTTAATGATAGGAATTAAAATGGTGTGAAATTAGAGGAGGGATCTAGGAACTCTAACTTGCAAAGTATACAACTAAAGAAATAAGCAAAAAAAGGAAAAAGAGAAGGAGAAGAAAATGTTTTCTCCTCCGAAATGTAGTTAGATTATTATGGGCTATCACTGAAAATTTCTGCAATAAGTGAGCCTAAGTAAGGGGTTCAAACTATAATTAATAACAGGTACCTCAAAGATACACAAAGAGAAAAAATAAGAGATTACCAAACATCAAGTGCAGAATGACAAAAAATATCCTCAACAGCCACACTAAAAGGCAGGCATAATTAAAAAGTAGCTGGGGCCAGTGAGATAGCTCAGTGGGCCAAAGCATCTGCTTAGGCAAGCACACAGGGATCACATTTCCATTCTCGGCACCACATTATGCACCAGCCCCATCACCAGGGCAGGCTAAACCAGCCAAAGTCCAAGCATCGTGATGCAGGCCTATAATCCCAGCTCTGAGGAAATGGAAAGCAAGAGAATCACCACTAGTTCGAGCTGTGTAGTAAGACCCTATAACAACCAAAACATTTTTTAAAAATCACTAACAATTAGCCAGATAAGTTAACGGTGTCATTTTAGTGTAGATTACACTTTCAGATACAATGGTTTCATTTCTCAAATATGGTAGTGTTGCAATCTTTTTCCTATAACTTAGAGAATAACAGAGTGGTGGCAATGATAAATAATGGATTCATAATATGGATATTAATTTCAGCTGACAGTATCTCACACACAGGTCTATGTTCCAGAAGCAGATGTTAATGTTGCTAGTTCAGTACCAAGACCAATACTTCAGGTTGTCTGGTTAGGCAGGCATCTTTTCTCACCTGATCTTCACAAGGTGCATTTTTCAGGTCAGGTATAAAACAAGATTACAAATGAAGAAGCTGGGGAGGAACACCGCAGATGTGAATGCATGAGCCTCAGATTCTCAAAACCTGAGTTGAACAAGTGCTTAGCTCGCTGAGCAGAAAACATTTCTTGGAAATGCTTTCTGTGATGACTAGTTTCTTCTTAGGGGGGTAAAAAAAAAACATGATTCCATTCCAGAATATTTGGATACTCATTTACTTTCTCAAAATTGAATTTATATAATAAACTAGAAACTTGGTCACACTACTCATCAAATGATTAGCCTCAGAGGTTACAATACAGGTCATATAGCTTTAAAATGTTGGAAATTTTCTATACTTTTATGGCAATAATTACGATTTGGCTCTATTTTATCACATGTGGTATACTGAAATAGTTAAGCAATATTAGTCACCTGTTTTATATTATCCTTATATTACTTATTACACAAAATATGTTACACAGATCATACTTTGTTATGACTATTGAAAAACTATGCCTACTATGTTTACTGCTACAATCCAAGAATGCACTAGTGCTGCAGAGGCCTCATCGGAATTCTGCCTATGACACGGCACCCCACACTGCTAGAATCTACATTTGGATATGCATGATTTTGTTAGAAAAAAAATGTTGACATCCATGTAGCCCAACAGCCCATCTGCATAGTCTCCAGAGATCACGAATTTCTATTCTCAGGCTGGTTTTATTTACCTTTTGAAAAAATCATAAAGAAATAAAATAATAAAATAAACTCGAGCTGCTTTCTAAACTCTTACTTTGCAACGAAATGTTACTTGCATAGAAAACCTTGAGGAAAATAGCTGACTACCTGTTTAACAGTGAGAGCATGTTGAGGCACATTATCATCTGTATAAGATTTAAAAGGTGTCCAGAAGGACTCCCTCATACTGTAGCACTGCCTTTCAACCTATCTAGGGAAAACTTGTCTTATTTGCTAGAACTGCATCAAGAAATTCCCTTTAAGGAAGCCCTGATCAGATAATTGTTTTTGTGGTCTTAATTATCATACTTTTCCTCTGATATTTTCATCATTGTGAGTGAAAATAAATATGAACAATTACCACAGGGGATGAATTCACTACAAAACTATTCTTGAGTGACTTTCCAACCTTCTCATTTTTAATAGATCATCTCAAACCATTCAATTAATAATCTATTTACTCAATGTCCATTAACTGGGAAAATACAGTAGACACATTTTCCTATCATGCCCAGTATACACATTAAGACCTCCTGCATGATTATATATATATATATATATATATATATATATATATATATATATTCCTTAGAAATGCAACGAAACCAGAATCACTGGAGATAACAGGACTTAAAGAATGGTACAATGGCAGCTTCTTGTACCACATGTTCCCTGGGCTGGGAGCTAAAGCAATTGGTCATCTAACAGACATAGAATTTTTCTTAATATGAGAAAAAAATTGCTTTTTATAATAAAAATATTAAACTGACCAGCCGAACAAAATACTTTCAGTAAATAAGTACTCTAAGCCAGATGTGGGGGCACACGCCTGTAATCCCAGCACTTGGGAAGGTGAGGCAGGAGGATCAGTGCAAGTTTGAGACCAGCCTGGACTACAGACCAGCCTAAACTGCATAGTGAGATACTGTCTGAAAAAAAAAAGAAGAAAGAAAGAAAGAAAGAAAGAAAGAAAGAAAGAAAGAAAGAAAGAAAGAAAGAGAGAGAGAGAGAGAAAGAAAGAAGGAAAGAAAGAAAGAAAGAAAGAAAGAAAGAAAGAAAGAAAGAAAGAAAGAAAGAAAGAAAGAAAGAAAGAAAGAAAGAAAGGGCGAGCATGAGGAAGATGTGGAAAGATTTACCATATTTCAAGAATGACTTCCCCAGGTCTCTGAGGTGTGTTATTGATATTTTGATGGGAATTGCATTAAATCTGTATAAAAATTTAGGGAGTATGGCCATCTTCCCAATGTTGATTCTTCCCATCCAGGAACAGGGAATATCGTCCCATTTTCTGAAATCCTCTAGGATTTCTTTTTTCAGAGTACTGCAATTTTTATTTAAAAACTCTTTTACTTCTTCAGTTAGGTTAATTCCTAAGTATTTCATTTTCTTCTGTGCTATCATAAAAGGTATTGCTTCTCTAATTTCTCTCTCAGTGTGTTTGTTGTCTGTATAGAGGAATGCCATTGACTTTTGTGTGTTGACTTTGTTACCTGCCTTGCTACTGAATTTGTGTATTAATTCTAGTAGATTCTTGGTGGAGTTTTTGGGGTCTTCCAAATAAATTATCATGTTATCTGCAAATAGTGATAGTACTTCTTTATCTATTCTTATTCCTTTTATTTCTCTTTCTTGTCTACTGGCTGTAGCTAATGATTCCCGAACTATATTGAATAAGAGTGATGATTGAGGACATCCTTGTCTTGTGCCAGATTTGAAAGTAAGAGACTTCAAATTTTCCCCATTTAGAATTATGTTAGCTGTTGGGTTGTCACAGATCACTTTTATCAGGTTGAGGTAGAGGCCCTCTATTCCAATTTCCTGTAGGACTTTGAACATGAATGAGTGTTGAACTTTCTCAAAGGCCTTTCTGCATCAATTGAGATGATCATATGATTTTGATTTTGTCTCTATTGATATAGTGTATTGCGTTTATAGATTTGCATATATTGAGCCATCCCTGCATCCAAGGATGAAGCCTACCTGGTCATAGTGTATCATCTTCTTGATGATTTGCTGTATTCTATTGGTGAGGATTTTATTGAGGACTTTTACATCTATGTTTATGAAAGAAAGTGGCCTTTAGTTCTCCTTTTTAGTTGCATCTCTCTCTGTCTTTGTTATCAGGGTAATACTTGCCTCTAGGAATGATTTTGGGAGGATTGATTCCTTTTCAATTTCATTGAAGAGTTTGAGGAATATTCAGATTATATCTTCTGTAAATTTCTTGTAGAATTCAGTTGTGAATCCATCAGGTCCTGGACTTTTCTTTTTTAGTAGATTTTTTATTACATTTTGCATTTCACTGACTGTTACTAGTTTACTGAGATATCTTGTATCTTTTTGATTCAGTTCTGATAATTTGTACCTTTCTCAAAATCCGTCCATTTCATCTGTGTCTTCAATTCTGTGAGAGTAAAGATTCTCAAAGTAGCTATTAATGATCCTCTGAATCCCTGCTGGGTCTGTAGCAATTTCACCCTTTTCATTCCTTATTGCTTGAATTTGAGTCCTTTCTTTGCTCTTTTTGATGAGGTTAGCTAAGGGCTTATCGGTTTTATTTAATCTTTTAGAAAACCAGATTTTTGATTCAGTAATTATTGTTATTTTCTGTCACGATTGAATTAATTTCTGCTCCAATCTTTATAATTCCTTCCTGCCTTTGGTCTTTTGGTTTCACTTGCTATTCCTTCTCTAGTGGGTTTCATGCTGCATAACAGTATTTATTTGTTCCTGTTCTGTTTTCTTAATGTGTGAATTCAAAACTGTAAATTTCCCTCTAAGAACTGTTTTCATTGTATCCCATAAATTCCAGTAGATTGTGCTTGATATTTTATTAAATTGTAGATGTTGTTTAATTTCTTTGTTAACTTCATCTGGAACCCACTGGAAAAATGAAGTGGTTGGATGGAACACCGTGTATGTCCACTAAGTCCAGTTGTTCCAAGTTCTGGTTCAGTTCTGCTACTTCTTTTCCAATTTTGTGTCTGCTTGACCTATCTTTTTCAGATAAGGGATTGTTAAGGTCTCCTGTTATGATTGTACTATTGGATATCAGAATTTTCATGTCTATGAAGATTTGTCTTGCTGCTCCTGTACTGGGTGCACACATATTTATGAATGCTACCTCTTCACCTTGAATTTTTCCCCTAACCAGTATGTAGTAGCCTTCTTTATATCATTTGGTCAATCTTGGCTTGAAGTTTAAGACTGTCTGAGAACAGGACTGATACTCACGCTTTTTTTTTTTTTTTTTTTTTTTTTTTTTTTTTTTTTTTTTTTTTTTTTTTTTTTTTTTTTTTTTTTTTTTTTTTTTTTTTTTTTTTTTTTTTTTTTTTTTTTTTTTTTTTTTTTTTTTTTTTTTTTTTTTTTTTTTTTTTT
>PVJA010046498.1:0-15092 GCA_004027025.1 Myocastor coypus
CCCCCCCCCCCAACACTGTCTCTCTATGTAGCTCAGGCTGGATTTTTTATTTTATTTTTTTGTCTTTTTGAGACAGGGTCTCACTATGCAGTTCAGGCTGTCCTTGAGCTCACTTTTGTAGCCCAGGCTGATCTCACAGCGATCCTCCCATCTCAGCCTCCCAAGTGCTGGGATTACAGGCGTGAGCCACCACGCCTGGCTTCAGCTCATACTGGTTTTAAACTCGCTACATAACTGGTTAGCCTCAAACCCAGTAGTCTTCCTGCCTTAGCTTCCCAAATGCTGGGCTTATAGGTATGTACTACAAGCTGATTTTAAATGTGTCCACTCTCCCTCAACCCTCTCAGATCTTTTGGATCATACCAAGACACTATTTTCTATCTTATTTATATATTTACTTCCAATTTGCATTTTAAGGTTCATCAAAGTTGTAACAATGTTCAAGTGAAATTATTTTATTTTGTATTTATCACATTAACACAATTACATTATTGTTCTAATGGAGGTTAAAAAGTTTTCCCTGTTAAAGTTCTTAGGGAGAAAACAGTCTGAAGTGTGGGTGAAAGTGCCAAAGAAAGCTTTTGAGTGAACATAAAATAGTAAAGCTAGTTCTTTTCAACACTCATCATTTTAATTTTTGTTTATTTAGTCTTTATTTATTTATTTTTTTTTTCTTTTTGAGACAGGGTCTCGCTAGGCAGTTCAGGCTGGCCTTGCGGCTTACTTTTGTAGCCCAGGCTGGTCTTGAACTTGCACTGATCCTCCTGCCTCAGCCTCCCAAGTGCTGGGATTACAGGCATGCGCCACCACGCCCAGCATTATTTAGTCTTTATATGGGTATTTCCTTAAGTAATTTGCAATCAGCATACTAATGTTTTATTTTTTTTTTTTCCTCCCTATGTTGCCCAGGCTGACCCCAAATTCTTGGGCTCATGTAATACCCTCCTCCCAAATAGGATTACAGGAATGTACCACCATAGCTAGGTATAGTGCATTAATTTGACTTTAGTTTAGTTTTGGTTTTTTTTTTTTCATCAGTTTTAATGTCAAAATATGTAGCAGTCTAACTAGGTAATAAACTCCCCTTCATATCTGGACACTATAACTAATGCTGAAGACAATTACCAACAAGTGTTTTTTTCTTTGAATTATTTCTCTCAGGAATGAATCAAAAGTATCAGAATGTTAGTAATTTAGGATGAGATCCTACCAGGTTCTCTTGAAGGAGACTAACTGACACTAGCAACATGTGAACAGACACACTTACCTTAAAGAGACTGTAGACCATTTCTTTGAACTTCTGTACAGTGGTTCCCCTGGTTGGCTTATCAAATAGCACTATTTCTTTCCTTGGCTCAAATTCGGTTCCAAAATCAAAATGGAGTGTTTGTTCCATTTGACATTTCACAACACCTGGTAGATTATCCCAGATCCCTAAATACATCTTAATGAAAAAGAACAAGAAGTTATGTACTATATTGAATAGAAAATCTAAACAGTATATCACTACAGGCTGGGCATGGTGGTGTATCACTGTAATCCCAGTACTCAGAGGCGGAGGCAAGAGGATTGCAAGTTCATATCTATCCTAGCTAACTTGGCAACTTAGTGAGACCTTGCTTCAGTACAAAATAAAGAAGGGCTGGGGATATTCCCCAGTGAGAAGGCCCTAGTTTCAATTCCCAGTTAAATCCCACTGTGTTTTCCCGAAAATAAAACCTAACTGGAAAATATGCCCTAGCATGACTTTTCAGGATCCTCAGAATAAAAGGCCAAACCCTAAAATAAGCCCCAGTTAAGACTGTCAGACAAGTATGTTTAGTATGTACACTGCAACACATGATGCACTGAATTATAATATCAGTATATAACTAAACATAAATGTTATTGACATTGATACTTTAAAATGTTAACATAGGGTTGGGGAGATAGTTCAGTGGTCTAAGCACCTGCCTGGCAAGTGCAAGGACCCGAGCTTGGTCCCCAGTACCACACACTCTATTGGCCCAGAATTGGCCCTGTAACTGGGCGTGGTGATATAAGCCTGTAATCCCAGTGCTGGGGAGGCTGAGACAGGAAGGACACTACAAGTACGAATTGTGAGACCCTGCTTCAAACAAACAAACAAACAAACAAACAAACAAATAAATAAATGTTTTCTGGAAGGGCATGGTGGCTCACACCTGTAATCCCAGCAATTGGGAGGCTGAGGCAGGAGGATCATGCAAGTTTGAGACCAGCCTGGGCTACAAAACCGTGCTCAAGGCCAGCCTGAACTGCATAGCGAGACCCTGTATCAAAAAAACAAACAAAAAAATTTATGTTATGGCCAGCTCAGCCTGCCCTGGGGGTGGGGCAGGTGCAGCATGTGGGTTGAACTGCAGTCCCTGTGGCAGCCTAAGCTTGCCTGAGCAGGCCCTTTAGACCACTGAACCATCTCACTGGCCCTATTTTTTTAAATTATTTATTATTTATTTGATACAGTGTCCTTCTATGCAGCTCAGACTCATAGTGATCCTCCTGTCTCAGCCTCCCCTGTGCTGGGATTATAGGCATGCACCACCATGCCTGGTTTCAGTGGCTGGTATAGCATAGGGTTGGCACGGCATGCAGTACTGCGGAGAAAACCTAAGTCTTGGCACTTGCCAGGCCTGTGCTTAGACCACTGAGCTATCTCCCCAGCCCTAACAGTTTTTTTTTTTTTTTTTCTTTTGTACTGGGGATCAAACATGGGCCCTTATGCTTGCCAGGCAGGCACTTATGCTGCTGAGCTATATTCCTGGCATAGTGTTTACCACATCTTATATCTTATGCAGAGTTGGGAGTCCTTGCAAGCAGCACTAGACAGGGTAATGCATGGAATTGTGTGACCAAAGCTTCAATGGAGACCCCAAGAAAAATGGGTGCCAGGAACATGGAATGCATCAAAGGAAAGATGCAGGGAACATGGCCATGTGGGCTGCATTGAGCATGGCCACAGGGGCAGGGCTGCCCATGGCTTTAGAGCCCACATCCTACTACAGTGTGTTATGGATGCTGAATAAGTTGTCATAGAGTTGCTTCATGGCTGACTTTGATTTTGTGTTTGTCCAGTCAATCCCTTTTTATTTTTTTTAATTTTTATTTATTTATTTATTTATTTTGTCTTTTTGAGACAGGGTCTCGCTATGCAGTTGAGGCTGGTCCTGTGCTCACTTTTGTAGCCGAGGCTGGTCTCGAACTCGCACCAATCCTCCTGCCTCAGCCTCCCAAGTGCTGGGATTACAGGCGTGAGCCACCACGCCCGGCTAAAATTTTATTTATTTATTTTTTTCTTGTTTCAGAACCTTTGTTTGTTTATTCACTCATTTTTATGGCCGGCTCAGCCCGCCCCAAGGGCAGGGCTTGCGCAGCATGTGGTGTCGGGGATCGAACCCTGGTCCCTGCAGCCGCCCAAGCTTTCCTAAGCAGGTGCTTTAGACCACTGAGCCATCCTGCCAGGCCCTTCAATCCCTTCTTAAAATTCCTCTATTCTTCCTATTTCTTCTTTCTAGAATAGGAGTGTTTTATATAGTTTTCTTGTATCTTGGAAGTTGGGTTTGTTGTTTGTTTTTAGGCAAGGTCTTGCTTTGCAATTCAGACTGGTCTTACAGTCAGTACACAGTATGGGATGGCCTCAAACTCACAGCGATCCTCCTGCTCTAGCCACCCAAGTGCTAGGATTACAGGCATGTGCCACCATGCTTATTTTTAAACTCTTTTTTTTTTTAATTTTTTTTTTTTTTTCTTGTTTCAGAACCTTTGTTTGTTTATTCACTCATTTTCACGGCCGGCTCAGCCCACCCCGAGGTCAGGGCTGGCGCAGCATGTGGTGCCGGGGATCGAACCACGGTCCCTGAAGCCGCCCAAGCTTTCCCAAGCAGGGGCTTTAGGCCACTGAGCCATCCCGCTGGGCCCCTATTTTTAAACTCTTAAAGAGAATTTGCCCTGAGTCCTGGAGAAGACATTGAACTTCAAGCTTTAGGCAACACTCTTTCACTCCTACCTGTGAAATAAGTGGGCTGCTTCTACCATTCACTCCCATCATGGCACCCTGCTCCAGACAGGCCCTAAAGCAATGGTCAACCAACTGACCACAGACTAAAGCTCCAAAAGTGTGAGCCAAAATAATCCTGTTTTCTTTTTAAGTTTTAAATGGACTGTCTTGAGTATTTTGTTACAGTAATGAAAGGCTAATACAGTCTACTAATTTGTTACTTCTTGTACTAACTCTGTGAGGTAGGAACCATCATTATCATTTCCTTGATGGGGAAACTGGACCTGAGCTGGCTAAGTCATAGCTGAAGGCAGCACAGTAGTAGTGATGCCAGTATTTGACACTAGCTGGTTGAGACAGAGCTCCTGATCTTAACTACTTATTCTTCTGCCTCCTTCTGTATTAAAAAATGAACAGGATCTAGACATAATGTAATCCCAGCTACTTGGATGGCTGAGGCAAGAGGATCACAAGTTTGAGGCCAACTCAAACAACTTTATTTTAATTTATTTATTTTTTTGTGGGACCAAGGTTTGTACTCACGACCTTGCACCAACTCAAACAACTTAATGAGACACAGTCTCAAAAAATAAAAAGATCTGGCTGGAACTCCATGGCAGAGGATGTGCTCAGCACGTGCAAGGGCCTGGGTTCAATCTCTAGCACCTAAAAAGTGGTCATATTAATAATGCTAACAAAGTTATATCACTCCTCCTCTTCAAAGCTTCCAATAAAAACCCAATTCAATTAGAATAAAGCCCATAGTTACATGGTTCTCAACCTTTCTAATGCCGTGACTCCACAATACAGTTCCTCATGTTGCGGTGACCCCAAACCAAAAATTAATTTTGGTGGCTACTTCAAATTACTAATTCCAATAAATAACATTTCACCATGGCATAGCATGGGTTTAAATATGTATTTTCCAATGGCTTTAGGTGACCCCTGTGTTTTGGTCGTTCGACCCCCGCTGGGGTCACTACCCACAGGTTGAGAACCACTGCCATAGTCTTTTCCATAGCCTGTTGAGCTGGCCTAGTCTACTTGTCCAACTTGATCTTGGACCACTTTCTCTCTGGTTCTCTACGTCCCAGCCACTGTGGTCTGTCTCCTCTAGGAACCTACCAAACTTCCTTCTGTCTCACAATCTGCTTCACTTGCTATTGGTTCTTCCAGGCATGTATTCTCCTAGACCTTCCTAAGGCTTCCCTTTCACATCATTCAAATGTCCTCTTAGAAAGGCCTTTCCTGCCCCTCATCTACAATAGGTTCCTCTAACTCGTCCTGTTTTGTCCTTCTCATAGCCCTTAGCACTGTCGGACATTTCCTATGTATTTACTCACTCATTCATGATATATCTTTGCTCATATTAAAATACAAAGCACAGGGCCCGGTGGGATGGCTCAGTGGTCTAAAGCGCCTGCTTGGCGAAGCTTGGGTAGCTTCAGGGACTGCGGTTCGATCCCCGGCACCACATGCTGCGCCAGCTCTGACCTTGGGGCGGGCTGAGCCGGCCATAAAAATGAGTGAATAAAAACAAACAAAGGTTTTGAAACAAGAATTAAAATAATAAATAAAATAAAAATTAAAAAAAATAAAATATAAAGCACAGCTGGAAGAGTGGTGCATGCCTATAATCCCAGCACTCTGGGAGGTAAAGGCAGAATTGTGAGTTTGAGCCTAGCCTGGGTAACTTAGGAACATCCTGACTCAAAATGAAAAATAAGAAGGCCTGGGGATTAATTTCAGTGTAGAGTGCTCCTGGATTCAGTTCCCCCTACTAAAGAAAACCAAAATGAAAAATTTCCTTTTCCTGAGCATATTTTGTTGTATTTTCTTCTAGTTCAATGGTTATTTTATAGTTTTTATTTACATTTCTTTGTTAATAAGTGAATACATCTTTTTTCATTATGTTTATCAGTTGTTTGTGGCTCTTTTTTTTATTTTTGGCCATCCTGTGCCTATTGTTTGGTTCTACATTCAGGCCTGTGTTCTCTGGGATGTGATCCCTCAAGTTTTTCCCTAACTTCCTTTCTATAAAGCATGTTGGTTCTATTCCACACCTTGCACTTTCTACCAGCTCATCCTGGGATCTCCTGCATAAAACAAACACTCTATATTTTATTGCCCTGAGTCCTGGAGAAGACTTTGGACTTTAAGTTTTAAGCAATGCTCTTTCACTCCTACCTTTGAAGTAAATGGGCTTCTTCTACCGTGTTACATTGTTTATTCACTCTTTATCTAGCAACCATCTGCATCAACAGCTTTCGGGCAAAATGTAAAGCTCATAGTGGAAATAATCTTGTTGTCTTAATCATCTTCATATTTCTATTTTTTTTTCAGGACTGGGGTTCAAACTCATGAACCCTTGCCAGGCAGGCACTTGTGCCTTGGAGCTATCTCCCCAGCCCCTATATTTATAATAGTTAAAACAATGTCTGGGATATACTAGGATTAGGGAATTACTAAATATATTTTATATGAATGAATCAAAACATTCAAACTTAACTACATGTAATGTCCTAAATCTCTTGTTCAAGAATCATTTTAATAAAGCTTTTTTTTGGTGTGTGGTACTGGGGATCAAACTTGGGACCTTGTGCTTGCCAAGGCATTTATGCCACTGAGGCATAACCCTGGCCCTTAAAAAGCTTGTAGTTTAAGGTAAAATTAGAGTTCACTGACATTCTTCCATATTCATTTTCAGTGTCCATACCTGATTGTTGGGCTTGGTAGATAAACATTTTCCAAAGTAAAGAGTTTCTGTAACACAAAGGCTATTACATGCTGGCCCATCAATAACTCCAGTCTTGTATTTATCACACTAAAAAACAAAAAATAAAGAAGTAGTTAATAACAAATGCTCATAAGAAGAAACATCTAGCAAAGACAAAGTTCTCTCCTGGGAAGATCGCTGGCTTTGGCTTTACATAGATCTTGGTATGAATCTAAGTTCTGATTCTAACTTGCTATATAAATGAGCTTCACTGCTCCTAGGATATACATAGTATTCTGAAATGATTTTCCCCATCTAATATAGTCTTTACTCTAACAACAGTCATACTTTCCTCCCTTTGTGTTATTGTAGTCTGAACCCAAAGTGCAAATGTGAAAGAAATTTTCTGGAAAAAACGTTACCGAATGTTGCCATGGAGCAGACTAAACATATTGTGTGAGTAAAAAGAATTCACTGAAACAGTTTAAGACCTCAAAGTGGAAGAAGTGTTGCAGCAACAGAAAGAAATGCATAACAAGTTAAGGGAATTCAGAAAGGAAGACAAAGAGAAAAATTTAGCAATTAAAAAATAACATTGTAAATGGTGAAGGAAAAGTAGGACAAAAAAGGATAAAAATACAGTATGGCTTAGGAAGACTAGAGTGAGGAGAGTGGGCAAAATGAAATGGAAACTAAAGGACAAAAATGAAGAAAAGAGATATCCAGGGGCTGGGGAGATAGCTCAGTAGAATGACCACTTGCCTGGCAAGTGTAAGGGCCTCAGTTCAATCCCCAGGCCCACTAAAAAAAAAAAAAAAAAAAAAAAAAAAAACCAAAAATATTTACCCCCAAGGAAAACCTGCCTGAGAGGACAACCTAGCATGGAGTTCCCTTTATAAGAGTGGAAAGTGGAGCACAATGCAAATGAACATGACCAGGACCATGATTGCAATAAAATACTATGTAGTTATTAAAATGAAAGAAGTAGGCCCATACATAGTCTTTGGTATAGGTTCTGACTACGCAACTCAGACTTGCAGTGATCCCCCTGTCTCAGCTTCCTCAGTGCTGGGATTACAGGCATGCACGACCATGCCCAGTCTTGGTGGCTGGCTCAGTGCACCTGGGGGCGGGGTCAGCATGGCACATAGTGCTGGGGATCCAACCCTGGTCCCTGTGCTTGCCTCAGCAGATGCTTAGTCTGCTGAGTTATCTCATTGGCTCCAAAATGGGAAAATCTTAAGGTTAGTAGGAAAAAAGCTGAAGAGCAGTATGTGTGGTTTGTACCACTTACAAAAGCATAGAAATATGCAAGGCAATACTACTGTATTTATTATGTATAAGGAGTGGCAAAGTATTTAAATTAAAATGATTATTATAACAAAAGTCATATTTCCAAGAGTGATGGGATGTGTGTTTGAACCAAGGGGGAGTATTTTGAAGGAGAGTAATGGCAATATATCTTGCAATGTAATACATTTTTTCTTAGACAGGGTGCTGTTATGTAGTCCAGGCTGGCCTTGAGCTCACTAGGTAGCCTAGGCTGGCTTCCAACTTGTGATCCTCCTGCCTTAGCCTCCCAATTGCTGGGATTACAAGTGTGTGTCACCATGCATAGCTTTTATATATTTGTTTGATCATACATCCACTGCATTTAATGATCATCCCTCTCTGGCCAACAGTTTTGTTTTTTTTTTTTTTTAGGACTGGGGTTCAAACTCATGACCTCATGACCTTGCACTTGCTAGGCAGGCACTTGTGCCATGGAACTATCTCCCTGGCTCCCTCCCTGGCCAATTGTTTTGGAAATTTCTGTTAAGTAAAAGTATCATGGTATTCACCAAATCTGGCACATGTCACTTCTGGTTCTTCCCCAAAGTTAAAATGACCATGAAAGGTAAATATTTTTAATTGTTTCAGGACATTGAAGCAGTTATAATACTGCCACTAAAGACACTCATGAAAAAGGACTTCTAGAACTGGCTAAGAAAGTCACAAGAATCTGGGCATGGTGGCCGACGCCTGTAATCCCAGCATTTGGGAGGCTGAGGCAGGAGAATCAGTGTGAGTTCAAGACCAGCCTGGGCTACAAAAGTGAGCTCAAGGCCAGCCTGAACTGCATAGTGAGACCCTGTCTCAAAAAGAAAAAAAAAAGACAGGGGAGCTGGGGAGATAGCTCAGTGGAATAAGTGCCTCCCTGGCAAATGTAAGGGCCTGAGTTCAGTCCTTGGTTTTGAAAAAAAAAACAAAGGCTAAGTGAGTTTAAGTTGAGGGAAGTATTTTGAGGGAGATCAATGGCAAGGTGTTGTTTACTGTAACAATTAAAAAAATAAACATTTACCGTATTTTTACCATACTACGCATACACAGAAAAACTATAAAACATGATGTCAAGAACATACACCAAACTCAAGAGGGCAGTCAGAAGACTATCAGAGAGGATTGTAGAGAACTTCAACTGTAACTATGAGGTTTTATTTCTTTTGAAAAATGAATCAAATATGGCAAAAGAGTATGACTTGTTAAGAAGGTGGCAGGTACACATGTACACAGGTATTTGTCAACATTTTTCTGTAAGCCAACATCCCAAGAGCTCGGCATATACATCTCTTTAATCCACTCAGTGTCCCTATAGGAGGGGCATCACGATCATCTCCATGTCACTGACAAAGACATAGAGGCAAAAGAAGGTAAGAAACCTGCTGGAGTTCTGAGATCAGGCCATCTGCTTCCGGAGCCTGTGCTTTGGACCAGGTAGCAAGACAACTAGAACTACTTATGTGGGAAAGAAATTAATGGCCCAAGGTTTCTGCTGATCCAGCGAGTCAGATGTGCCTCCTCCCAGTTCTCAAGATACGTCCCCAGTGACACTGGCTCCCTCTACACAAGCAAGTCAAAGCAGGGCCGAGACTGTACTTTGTATTTCCCTGGGGCTTTGCATGATACCCAGCACATGATCAGACACAGGTGGAAAGGGCCTGCCTGTTAGGCGAGTGAGGAAAGCACACTGGATTTTTATTCAGAAGAAGCAGCAATTCTATTATGAATGGCTTCTGGGGTGGGACTGAAGAGCTAGCCCATCATTCGCACCGGCTGTGTGCTCCTGAACTTGTATTTTGTCCTTAATTCTGTTTAAGGCCAGGATGTAAACATGGCCCTCTTGGAATGCCCATCTGTCAAATGCATAATCTTGAGGCTATGCATTTCTTTCCTGGCCCTATATTCTTCCCCCCCCCTTTTTTTTTCTGTATACAGCATCCCCAAATCTACTGAGGTTTATTTTTGTTTTTGGTGCCAAGAACTGAACCCAAGGCTTCCATCTTGCTAGGCAAGTGTTCTACCACTCAGCCAAATCCCTACCCACCCCAAAATCTAATATAATTTGCACTAATGTTTTCTTTCCTGCTAGGAAGTCAGATGATGGGCTGGTGAGATAGCTCAGCAGTCTAAAGCACCTGCTTAGGCAAGCTTAGGCAACAGCAGTAACCATGGTTCAATCACTGGCATCACAGGCTACGCCAGCCACACCCCCAGGGCAGGCTGAGCTGGCTATAATATAAATAAAGTTGTTTAAAAAAAGAAAGTAATTTTTTAAAAAAGAAAGTCAGGTGATTTGAAAGCATATAGTGGGTTACATTTATCTCTGAACCCTTTGAATGTGTCTTAACTAGCATAAGGAACATAGTGGTTTTGATTTTAAAACCTTATTTTTGGGAACCAGGTGTTCTCTGGAAGTTGAGGAAGGAGGGTCACTGGAGCTGGGGATACTCTGTCTCTTAAAAACAGAAAACAGGTCTGGTAGCACAGGCATCCCTATAATTCCAGCTACTCAGGAGGCAGACTCAGAACGATCACAAGTTCAAGGCCAGTGTGGGCACCTGCATCAAAATGAACTAAAAAGGTGTCTAGAAGTATAGTGCAGTAGTCAAGTAGTTGCATGCACAAAGCCCTGGGTTCAGTCCTCAGGGTGCCTATGTGGGGTCAGGGTGACCCCACTGGGGAAATATTTTCCATAATAGCTTTTTTTTTCAAAGCTCAAACTAGGTATCTCATAAGTACATTGGTAAGTAGTGTAGACTTGCCTGGTATTCCCATACAAGAACCAGGTTACTTGTTTTGAGCAAAGGCCTAAAGCCAACACTGCATCAGAGTCACAGAGAACAGGCTCTTCAACTTGTGGTTTCCATCCCAAGCCAAAAACAAATTCCCACAGGCCTGTGTGGAAGGGACGGTTGGCCACATACTGCTTTGTTTTATTTTCAGGCACAGCCATACACATACATTATAATCACTATGAGTGATAGGATTTTCTGAATAAAAAGACCTAAAAATTATAAAGAATGTTCAACTTTACAATAAGATAGTCAGCAGAAAATGTTAAAGGTTTTCCACTTCTAAGATTTGTATTTTGAGCCAGCTAATAAACACCACCCTTTGCTTGCAAATCCCTCCTGGTACCAGGAGATGGCAGCATTTAGCTTGATTTTATAAAACCCACTCGTTGAATGATTTCATAAACTAAGGAAACTGCACCACAAGGGGGCAGTAATAATAAATACATGTACAGTACTAGATTTTAAATAATTTTCTAAGACCCATGTTCTAAAAATGAATTTCAGAGATCAATTGCAGACTTCACTTTCTCCTTCTTGGGGGAGAAGGGAGTAGGGAATGGCTGGGTCTTTCACAATGCCTGAAAATCCTCCCTTGTCTCCAGTTAACACCCTCCCCATTCCTAAATCAGCTCTTGTAAACCATCATTTTATCCTCAATCCTGTTCCCTCCTTCTGATGATTTCTCTTAGTCACCAAAAGTATTAAAATATCTGTCCCTATACACACATGCGCATTAAGACCTTAAGGATTCTACCACTGAGCTACATGCCCAGTCCCTTTTCTGAGATTTTGTTAATGAGAAAATTGGGATTTAAGGCCAGGCATGGTGACTCACAGCAATAATCCCAGCACTTGGATGTAGCCTAATTTGGCATTTCAAGAAACGGAGTGTAGTGAACGGGGCTGAGGGACAGCTGTGGTCTGTTACTGAAAATCCCGGAAAGCTGGGATAGGGGAGTCTCAGAAAACTGGGACTCCAGGTGATGGCTGGCAGCTTCACCTGTGGGCTCTCTGGTTGTTGCTTTCTCCTCTGCTTGGAATGCTATTGGTTGACCCCTGAATGAACTTGATGATAGGGAAGGGATGGAGGTTAATGTAGATGGTGGTCATGTTCATGACTGGGCATATGGCCCTCCTTTACTTTAATGACTGCACGAGATCATGTTTGCTAGCTGAAATAAAGCTGATTTCCTTCAGGGGTTCTTTGCTCACTGAGGGATGAATCTCAGTGAATCCTCTAAGCTACCTTCATTAGGTCTTCTCGTCGTTTCTTTTGGCACCGACAAACTTGTTGTAACATTACTTGTTGTAACATTACAACAAGTAGTGTGCAACTTGGGGCATGAAAGACGACCAGGGTTAAGAGAGGCCTGACTGAGTGGTAAAAGTACACCCAGAACAGACGAGACCACCGGCAAAAGTTTAGAGTAATGGGAAATTCCACTTCAATAGAAAATGAGTATGTCCATCTTATAGAGACATTACTCAGAGGAGCAGGGATAAAGGTGAAACCAAAGAGTTTTGAAGAATTATTTTTCCTTATAAAATGACATTGTTTATGGCTTCAGCTTAAAGGAAAAGCTGCTCTAGACTTAAAAGTTTGGAAGCAGGTTACAAAAGCTCTGCACAGAGCACACCAGCAAGGACAGCCTATCCCTTTAAGTGTGTGGTCTTTGTGTAGCCTTATCTCCTTGGCTTTGGAGCCCCTGCAGTCTGACTCTGAGGAATTGAGTCTGCAGTCAGTTTCTCAGACTCAGGAAGGCAGTCCTATGAGGGGTTCGATTGATGAGGATATTATGGAGCATGAAGGCAGCATCACATCTAATGATTCATCCTTGCGGGATGGAGAGTCTGAAACAGAGAATTCGAAAGTAAAGCAGGAATTTCCAGCCCATTAGCTTTTGTCCTCTGATGCTGAGGACTTCTTGAAAGCTCAGGAAAATGAGTTGGAGAAACCGGCATGGTAGGCCAAGGAGTTATCTGGAGATGGGGAAGAGGTTTTGCTTGTGTTATTACCGTACTGGAGAGGTAGTTTGGGTACCAGCTTGACAAATAAAACCCAGAAAATAAATAAGCATAAACATTTTGATACAAAACAATCGGATACATCATCCAATTGATGAAAAGACTCACTTTGAGTAAGAGGTCATTCAGACGACCTCTTCCTAAGATAGTAGGAACTGGTAGAAAACCAAGGAGAGAAAACAAAAGAGATAAAAAATGGCCACCATGTTATGGCCTCAAAAACCAAATCCTAAATCTGATTCTCTTGGCTCTAAGAAGAGCTCAACAATGATAAAGTTCATCTGCTACTGCTGTCAGAAGCCAGGTAAGCATCAGAGGGACTGTCTTAAGAGGCCCCACAAGCCATGCCCTGACTGCCATGGCAGCCGCTAGAAGTGAAACTGCACTCTGAGCGAAGGCCCAGAGGTCAGACTCAGCTTCCCCAATGGTCCAGTAGGACTGAAGGGCACTGGGCCTGCCTGCTCCCTCTGGCCGGACAGACTCTGTCATCTCCACAGATGAGCCCTAAGAAATCATGACCAAGGAAAACCCAGCCTATTGCTGGACATTGGCATAGGTCTCTTTGTTCTTCTCCAACCCTGACTTTCCTTCTAGTCATCATACCTCAAAAATTAGAATAAAAACCGGGTGTGGTGGCACACGCCTGTAATCCCAGCACTTGGAAGGCTGAGACAAGAGGATTGACGTGAGTTCGAGACCAGCCTGGGTTACAAAAGTGAGCTCAAGGCCAGCCTCAACTGCATAGTGAGACCCTGTCTCAAAAAGACAAAAAAACAAACAAACAAACAAACAAAACACCCAAATTAGAATAAAACAAGATTAGCTTGCTGATGTCACTGTTCTCTTACAAGGTGTAACTAAAAAAAGAAAAAAAATAGGGTATTCTGCTTTTCATGAGTTCTCAAAACTTAGAGATCATTATAACTAAAGCTTGAGCGACTTATAACAAATTGTCAGACTCCATAAATAAAAGGATCTAAGCTATTCTACCTACCCAAGATAAAATTGTCCAGTGTCTATTGAGGGCCTTTAGGTAGAACCTCTAGAGAGTTATCTCTGACTGCTGTTTCCTACAACCCCTTTCAGCCTGAAGAAGCCAGAGTGGTCTTCACCCATAAATCCCGATGGCAGTTCAGGTAGCTTCTTCAGAGGGGGGGAATGTTTTAAGCAACCTAGTTAGATAGAAAAATTATAGGCAGTCAGACAGGGTTAGGCCCTCAAAAGAGATAACACAAAAGGCAAGATATCTAGCAACTATGGGAGGGATAGATGCTACTACTGTGGGCCAGACCTAAACACCAAAGGCTAAACAAATGCTGTCCGGGATCACTATGATGGCTTTATTATCATTTCTGGCAAGTGTTGAAGGTAATTTTAGTTATTGGGTTTATATTTCAAATCCACCATACAATAGAAGAATTCATGGGTGGAAAATGTCTAGTACATAATAACACCAAGATAAGGGAAGAAAAAAAAGAACTTTTTTTTTTCTCCAAGGAAAATAAATTAAAGATATAAGTTGCTAATGGAATGTTTGCACCACCAGATCTGCCATCCTGCCAAGAATACCAATGTTGCTTATCTTAATGATTAGGGTACATTGGAAAATCTGTAGAGTAGAGGCAGCCCAGGAGTTAGTTAATACTTCCAATGGAAGCATTGGATTGGAGCTCTATGAAGCTCTATTGGAGCTCTATGAAGCTTTTTTGGAGCTTTATGGCTCTGCCCAGATGGCAAAAGGAAAAGAAAGTGAAATAAAAATACTTCGTTATTTAAAAGGAACACAACCCTTTTTACTTGGGTATGTGTTCACCTCCTTCACCTGTTGCTTATAAGAAACTCTTCTAACTATACCATTGCATATCACAGTTGTTCTCTGTATACATGTCTAAAATTCTTCTATTAGCTTTAATTTTTCTAGGGATAGCATCTATGAAAGATTTGGGACAGACTTGTTATATCGAAATGTTGATCTACAGTGTATTGCCATTAAGATCCTGTCTGGTCAACAACTTTTTTTAAAATTGTATTTATTTATCTATTTATTTATTTATTTTCTTGTTTCAGAACTTTTATTTGTTTGTTTATTTATTTTTATGGCCGGTTCAGCCTGCCCTAAGGGCAGGGCTGGTGCAGCATGTGGTGCCAGGGATCGAACCGCGGTCCCTGCAGCCGCCTAAGCTTTCCTAAGCAGGTGCTTTAGACCACTGAGCCATCCTGC
>PVJA010046499.1:0-15058 GCA_004027025.1 Myocastor coypus
AGAACAGCCTGGGCTGCAAAGCAAATTTAAGGCCAGCCTGAACTGCATAGCAAGTTGCAGAAGGAGACAAAGGTGAAATTGGGTACTTTTTTTTTTCTTTCCCGTGTGTGCGTGCATGTGTGTGTGTGTGTGTGTGTGTGTGTGTGTGTGTGTATGTGTATGAAAGATTGAACACAGACAAGACATTGTGCTTGCCAGGCAGGCTTGCTTAAGCTGCTGAGCTATCTACCTGCCTGATAAAGTTAAATTGAAGGCCAGGAGAAAATTTATTAGTAAACTCCCAGGTAACAATTTCTAAAATGAAAAAAGATCCATTTAGATTAAGTATGGAATGGCTTCTTTAATGTTACTTTTTTCTACAAGGACTGTATCTTTTTTGTTTTTAATAATTCTGATGTTTTGTTTTTAACTTTTATTTATTTATTTATGTTATGGCCAGTTCAGCTTGCCCTTGCGGGTGGGGCTGACGCCGCATGTGGTGCTGGGGATCCAACCATGGTCCCTGCAGTTGCCTGAGCAAGTGCTCTAGACCAGCAGTTCTCGACCTGTGGGTTGCGACCCTGGTAGGGGTTGAACGACCACAACACAGGGGTCGCCTAAAGCCATTGGAAAATATATATTTAAACCCATGCTATGCCATGGTGAAATGTTATTTATTGAAATTAGTAATAAATATTTCTCAATATACAATTAAATATTGTTTTGTGACTAATCACTATGTTTAAATTATGTTTGATTTGTAGCCATGAGAATACATAATGCATGTCAAGTATTTATTTACATTCCAAATCATAACTGTAGCAAAATTACAGTTTTGAAATAGCCACCAAAATTATTTTTTGGTTTGGGGTCACTGCAACAGGAGGAACTGTATTGCGGGGTCATGGCATTAGAAAGGTTGAGAACCACTGCTCTAGACCGATGAGCTACCTCACCAGCCCAGGACTGTATCTTAAAAATTGATTAAAATGAGTTTAGTGTTCAAACTCCGTATAAATATCCATGGTTTTTTGTAAGAAAAAAACCATTCAAACATTTCATTTTAACCAAAGAACTGAGTCGGGAGTTGCTCTTTGACCCTCTCACTTCACGTTGCCTCCCGTGGGAGTGTATTTTTATGTTCATTCCTTATAAAGAAAGGGCCACGTTGCTCACCCGGGCTCTGCCCCTGAGGGTTTGTGTGAGAAACCCACAAGGTTACCTCCAGAAACATTAAAATGAACTAGCGTTCATGCATACTCAGTTGGCGTTGCTTTTGACCTCTTTGCAGTTCCAAATCCAGAGTTTTGACATTGTCTGCAGCCCTGTGTGGACCAGCAAAGACAGATGCTGTGACATTCCCTCTCGGGTAAGTGCTGGGTCCTGGGGGCTGGAACAGGCCTTGGCCTTGGAGTGCAGATGGTCTGAGGGAGGAAGGCGCGCACAGCAGCTGAAACTCTGGCTTGGAGCCTAGGGAAGCGGGTGCGCCTGCTCCGCGGGAACCACACAGCCCAGGCCCGCGCCCGCGCCCGCGCCCGCGCCCGCGCCCGCGCCCGCGCCCGCGCCCGTGCGGCCCTCCCTCTCAAGTGAGGAATGCACAAGACTTCGCTGCAAGTTCTCTCTAGCAATCAGAGAAGTCCTGCTGAGTCCAAGTATTTGACAAACATACTACTGCAAAGCCTTCCTGCTTATAAAATATCAGGGCTTTATAGAAGAAAACAGTCACTTTTCTGCATAGCTAAGGCGGCTTTTTTTAGGTGATAGAGATAAGATTTCTTTTTGAGACGAAGAATTTCCACAGAGTGTTTGCAAAGTCAAAGGTTAAGGGTGGGATTCAACTTTCTCAAAGAACCGCAGGTACCCACAAAATGAGTGTGAACTGCAGAGTCGACGAGTACTTAACCTATGTGCTAGGGTTACAGCTGTGAAAAGTGATATTGTGATGTAAGGCAGAGGGAGAGAAATCCTTATGGGCAGAGACAATAAAGTTGATGCCATCTGCCCGTTCTGCGCCTATATATGACTCAGAGGCCCTACGAAAGTGGGTCACAAAGATAGTCCTGGGGGTGGAGCACTGGGTCACAGAGCCTGTAGGGTTCAGAAAGTGTTTTAGATGTTTTCTGAATGAAGTGGAAGTTGATGTTCAAGAAGACATATGATAGCCGGGCATGGTGGCTCACGCGTGTAATCCCAGCACTCGGGAGGCTGAGGCAGGAGGATTGGTGTGAGTTCGAGACCAGCCTAGGCTATAAAAGTGAGCTCAAGGCCAGCCTGAACTGCATGGCGAGACCCTGTCTCAAAAAGACAAAAAAAAAAAGACATATGACATTGCTTTAACACTGGATTATAGGGCCCGGCGGGATGGCTCAGTGGTCTAAAGCACCTGCTTGGGAAAGCTTGGGCGGCTTCAGGGACTTCACTGCAAGGATGTTGGTAATCATACTTTGGAGTTACATTTTTTCAAGACAGCTTTCTTGTGGATGTAGGTAGTTCAGGGGGTGGAAGGTCTTCCTCCTCCAAATCCTGAGGTAAATACCCTTTTTCATATTTCAGAGAGATGAAACAAAATGTCCTGCTCTTCCAAATGCTTGCACTTGTACACAGGACAGCGTTGGACCTCCAGGACCCCCAGGCCCCGCAGTAAGGAAATGGAAATTGACCTCTTATTTTGGAAGCATTGGTGTAATTATCTATTTACCAGTAGAGAGTTCAAAAGTTGTCTCCACCTGTGCCTTCTGGTATAGCGCAAGCTGAACTGCAACCATCTTTCATAGTGTGGTAGGAGATCTGAACAGAAGTAAATCCACAAGGGAATTTGGTATGTGACACAGTAGTCCAGCCATACAGGAACAGTGCCTTTGGGGGACCTCTTACGGGCACAAATCTGGGTTCCATCCATACTACATGGCTTTAGAAACACCTTACATCTCTTACATGTAGGAAAGATCCATAGGTAAGAGCATGACCCAAGCACAGCAGGCTGAGAAGCTAGAACATGTGTGGCTCATCACGAGCACGACCTGGCAGAAGGTGAACCCCACTCGCGCGAGAGCTGGGGGTGCTACCTCTGATCCCAGCATTCAGCAGGTTGAGGTGGGAGATTTGTGAGTGTGAAGTCAGGCTGTGCTCCAGTGTGAATTTGAGGCCAGTCTGTGCTACAAAGTGAGACACTGCACCAAAAGCCAAAACAAACCAACAAACTCTGAGAGAGAGAGAGAGAGAGAGAGAGAGAGAGAGAGAGAGAGAGAGGGAGGGAGAGAGAGATGGAACTTAGGGCACCTCAGTGAGTGGGCTGGGACCAAGTCTACTCAAAGGAAAGAGGGAGACTCAGATGATTTCTATAGTAAACCTCATGGGTCAGTGTATAATTTCTTCATCCAGGCAACCTGCCATCTGCCCCAGCCAGGCCATATGATAAATGCAAGTGACACTGCTTTAGTCAAAGCTCTCCTGGCTTCCTCGAATAAAGTGGGTTATCAACAGGGGAGCGAGAGTACAGTGGCTGGCTGGGGTTTGGTCCCTGGTCCTGCTGTGCCAGCCTTGCCCCTGGGGTGTGCTGAGATGGTGATTGAGGCTGGGCATGGTGGCATAAGCCTGTAATCCCAGTCTTGCGAGGCTGAAAACTGCAGGATCACTATGAGTCTGATCCCTGTAGACCCTGCACTAAATACACAATAAATAAATAAACAGAGGAGCAGCTCAGGGACTTTCAGAATACCAAGTTCTGCTATACTTGGGAGACAGCAAATAATGTAAATTAATGTTGGTTTAATCACAGGGCAGCTTCTCATACAGAATCCATATGCCGCTGAGATTACATTCATTTTTTTTTTAGTAACAGTGACTTACCTCATTTATGTGTGGCATCAAAATGATATCCTGGGTATGGTAATATTTTGAGAAGTGTTTTTTTCCTTTTACTTGTGAAGTGACATTACTGGATGTCACTGCCATGCTTATTTTGGTGGTCCTTTTGGTGGCCACTGAACTTCTGTTGCTGAAGCATGCGTCAGAGGTGCTGAAATGTATGACATGGCCTCTGTCTGAATATCACTTTCCTTAAAGGACATGATTCATATAGTTCCCAAATACATTTATTTCTGTGTGTTTTTCCCAATAACCCTCAACTTTTCCAGTGAACCTCAAATTTTGCTTTCTACCAATTTGTAAGGCAAAAGCAAGCCACTTACAATGTACAAAGTTCTGAACCCTTCCTTCTCCCCCATATTTGCATGATGTGATATTTTGGGGGTTGGTGCATGCTGGGGATCACCCTCAGGGCCCGTGAATGACAGAGAATTGTCTGACAATTGTGCTGTTCCCCAGGCTGGACATGAAATTTTTGCTTCAGTATTTTGCTGGCAGCTGTGTGAGTGTTACTTGAGTGGGTGTTGCACTCCTTGGAGTAATTTTTTATATGAGCTCCTTTCTGCTTTTCCGGTCCTCCTGCTCATATGTGTTCTTCTGTGTCTCTTAGGGAGGGCCTGGTGCTAAAGGTCCCCGAGGTGAAAGAGGTACCAATGGGGCAATCGTGAGTATATTTTTGAGCTCATTTAAATGTTTCTCTACCTGTTGTAGTCTGTTTGCTCCAATTCCCAAGGGAAAGTATGTGACAAGAGCAGGTTAGATTTGGTTTCACCTGCCTCGGGTGATATAATGTCCTTGGTTTCAGGAACTCATGTTCTGGATTATATCTCCTGAGTGTAGGAGACACTGTAAATCTGATCTGATAAGAAAGATCTAAGCTTTGTGCCTCTGTGACTATAAATATAAATGTATGAATATAATATATTCAGGGTATTTTATTTTATAAAAGAAATCTAATTGTGTGCTTGTGAGTTTACCGCATTATTCTAGTTGTTCTTTTAGTGAGTAGCACAAGGAAACGGACAGTGGCGTGAATAAGAGGTGCAGGTGTCTAAGACCTAGGATGAAGAAGCCCTAGAACTAGGAAGTCAGCATTCTCATTGCCTGCACTAAGGGCTTTATGACACTTACGATTGTCTTCTTCTTGTGTTCTTATAGGGGCCTCCTGGTCCCCGTGGAGACACGGGTCCTCCGGGCCCGCAGGGACCTCCCGGCCCCCAGGGACCCAACGGGCTCTCTATTCCTGGAGAACAAGTAAGCACAAAGCCTCTCTCTAGTAAATTGGCATTGAATTTAACTGGACCATTTTCTATAGTTTGCCAAGCAGAAATATTTTCTTGGAGAATTCATGAAGATTAGTCACAGGGATAGTGTCCTATGATGATGGTTATTTTATTTATTTTTTTTTTTGTTTGTTTGTTTTTTTGTTTTTGTTTTTGTTTTTTTTGTTTTTTTTTTGCCTTTTTGAGACAGGATCTCACTATGCAGTTCAGGCTGGCCTTGAGCTCACTTTTGTAGCCCAAGCTGGTCTCGAACTCACATCGATCCTCCTGCCTCAGCCTCCCAAGTGCTGGAATTACAGGCATGAGCCACCACGCCCAGCAATGGTTTCTTGGGGTTCTTTGGGTTTTTTTGTTTTGTTTTGTTTTTGTCTTTTTGAGACAGGGTCTCGCTATGCAGTTCAGGCTGGCCTTGAGCTCACTTTTGTAGCCCAGGTTGGTCTCAAATTTGCACTGATCCTCCTGCCTCAGCCTCCCAAGTGCTAGGATTACAGGCGTGCGCCGCCACACCTGGCGATGGTTATTTTAAACATGGGAGTCATAAATGTAATAATATGTAGCTATGAGATGTGATCGTTGCTCCTTACTTGACCTTTTAGAAATGTTCTTTTAAGTAATTCACTTATCTCTTGGGTTAAACTATGCTAAAATTTCAAAGAAGATATATTATCCCACAGTTACATAAAATGATCCTATGACATCATAAGTGAAAATTAGCATGCAACATTTGTAGTTTAAAAAATGAGCATTGGTCCAAAACGTGGTTACTCTACCTTAGAAGTTCTTTCGTGTCCCCGTGAGCCTTGCACTGGATCTCTGACGTGATAGGAGCGTCGGAAGTGACGCCTCTCCCCTCTGCTCTCCCGTGCGGCCCCTAAGCACTGTCTTCCCACTGCCTCCCCCAGGGTCGCCAGGGGATGAAGGGCGATGCCGGCGAGCCAGGACTCCCGGGCCGGATGGTGAGTGGTTGACCGGTCCTGCGTTTCTTGGAAGTTGTCTCTGAGCTGCTTCCAAAGGTGGACCAGGCCCCGGCAGCCGGGCAGAGCTGTGTGTGCGCCGTGTGCTGTTTCCATTTCGTACACCGTCTCTGTCTTTCCGTGTGTATCTGCGTGTCTGTCAAGTCTGCTGGTCACAGCGCATGCTTCTGGTTTCCTATTTCCTCTTGCCGTGTCTTGAGTTTTATTTTAAAATGGAAATATCTTGAAGGATAACTGGGATTTTTTCATGCATAGACAATATATGAGAGCATTCCTCTTATTTATTTCTTCCTATGTAGGGAACCCCAGGACTACCGGGCCCACCAGGACCCATGGGACCTGCAGGAGACAGAGTAAGTTATCTGGGGCAGAATATGTCCATATTTGGGCCCGGCAGGATGGCTCAGCGGTCTAAAGCGCCTGCTTGGGAAAGTTTGGGCGGGTTCAGGGACCGCGGTTTGATCCCCGGCACCACATGCTGCGCCAGCCCTGTCCTGAGGGCAGACTGAGCCGGCCATAAAAATGAGTGAATAAACAAAGGTTCTGAGGGGCCTGGCGGGATGGCTCAGTGGTCTAAAGCACCTGCTTAGGAAAGCTCAGGCGGCTGCAGGGACCGCGGTTCGATCCCCGGCACCACATGCTGCGCCAGCCCTGCCCTCGGGGCAGGCTGAGCCAGCCATAAAAATGAGTGAATAAACAAACAAAGGTTCTGAAACAAGAAAAAAATAAATAAATAAAATTAAAAATTAAAAAAAAACAAAGGTTCTGAAACAAGAAAATAAATAAATAAAATTCAAAAAATAATAAAATAATAGAAAAAAAGAATATGTCCATATTTAAGCGGGCTCCTGCTGTTGCTAGCCATTAGGAGTCCTCCACTGTCCAGTTCACAGGGGCACAAATATAGAGTTCATATAGGAAAGATTTTCCTGAATAATAAAAAACAGTGCATGATAGGCCAGTAAACTATTCGCTCCTACATCTCCTTTAGAGTTTGTAAGTAGGAGCGAGGGGTGGTCAGAGAACAATTACATTCTCAGATCTAAAACCTGGAGGCAGCACTGACCTAGATAATCTTATTCTTTTTAAAACAGTGCTTGCATTTTTTTTAAATTTATTTTACAATAAAAGACAACAGTGGACATAAGAATGGCACTGAAAGTACCATGCCCAGAATGGAGGGTGGGCTGACCCGAGGCTGGCAGTGCCCGCCACAGCCCTCTGTGCAACTCGCTCCTTTGCAGGCAGCCCTCAGGCATGTCACAGTGGTCCCTAAGTCCCTGGGGAGGGGACACTGAGAGGGCCTGTGCTTTTATTCTCTGAGTGTAATCTGAGTTAGCGCTGTGGTGAGGCTGCCCAGCTCTCTCAGACAAAAGCAGGGAGACTGCCGTTGTCCCTTCCTGGCACAGCCAGGGCTGCTACTGCTGCTGAGCACAGCACTGTGGACCCTGGAAGGAGGTGCACAGCTTGGGGGATGCAGATTTTAGGTATAGGGAGTGGGGGTCTCCATTGGGGGAAAATGAACAATGAACTTCAGCTACAAGGTGGACTCAAGAAGCAAGCTCAGGGCACACTGGGAAGTGAGAGGCTGTGCCAGCCCGCCCGCAAGCAGGCAGGGCACATGGGCTGTCCTCAGCACAGACTGGGTTCACAGCAAGGCACTGGCTTGGGACTGTGAGGAAGTTAACAACTCAGAGACATCTGCTCGTGTAGGAAGCGCCATTTGCTCCAGCCTCCCTCACACACAGCAGGACGTGGCCTTCATGGATGGCACTTAGAAAAAAAATACTCTATAAATTATAGCACTGAGGGCTGGGCAGAGGCTCATCTCCTAGGCAGAGTGCAGTGGCCATACTGTGCCAGCCCTGCCCCCGGGGTGCAACTGAGACTGAGCATGGTGGCACACGCCTGTAATCCCAGTGCTGGGAGGCTGAACACAGAAGGAACACTAAGAGTCTGAGCTGAGTAGTGAGACCCTGTACCAAATAAATAAATAGATAAACAATTATAATACTGGGCTGGGGATATAGCTCAGTGGCACAGTGCCTGCCTGGCAAGTCTAAGGTCCTCAGTTGAGTTTCCATATCAAAATAAAGAACCAAATATCACAGCACCAAAGCAGGTCAGGATGGAGATGGGTGGACATTCTGAGGATACCAGAAAGAAGCACAAGCTCCTCATCTCATTAGACATGCTGTTTTCTAAAGGCAGATGGTTGCTCAGGAACTTCTTGGGCTGATGGGAGGAAGGTGATTCAGAAATATGAGGCTAGGGGCTGGGGAGATGGCTCCATGGCTCAAGTGTCTGCCTCGCAAGTGCAAGTTCATGAGTTCAAACCCCGACCCCGGTCCCACAAAAAGAAAGAAAAAAGAGAGAGAGAGAGAGAGAGAGAGAGAGAGAGAGAGAAAGAAAAAGAAAGAAAGAAAGGAAGAAAGGAAGGAAGAAAGAAAGATGAGGCTAAACTAAGACATGGAGTGGACGGTGCGATCTGCAGCAGATGGACCTGGGCTTTGCTGTTTGTTAGATGGGACTAGGTCACTAAGAAAGCAGTCTCACATATTGTCCCTGTACATTTCTGAAAAGATGTTTTGGTGTAGGTGTTGTGGACCATTTCTAGCAAATTTTTAAAAATTAATCTAAACTTCTATAGCAAAATCAGCGCACTGCTAAGAAGTGTGGATACTGGCCAGGAGTCACATGATCCTGGTTTGGGCTCGAATCCAAGCATATGGGTGAAATGGTCATTCTCCTTCTCTGCAGAAAGTGAGAAAGAAATCTCCTTTGAGTGACACGGTACCATAAACAATGACCTGACTCAGAACTCCTATGCCGGAGCTCAGAGACCTGCGGTTGGCATGAAAGCTGACCCGGGAGCAGGTGACTCCCTGCAGGCAGAGAGCACTTGGCACTGTGCAGGGACAGGGTTTGGGAGAGCCATGGAGAAAGCTGTTCAGGGGCCGGGGGTCTGTTGGCAGGGACGGCTCTGTGCCCTCTCGAGGGATGCCCTGGGCTTTCATGTGAGATGAGGAAGGAGAGGGAGTAGGAGGCTGAGCTGCCCTCTTTGGGTCCAGAGCAGGAAGCCACAATGATGGAGACAAACTCCCCTGCCCTGCTGTCTCATAGCTGCTCTGGAAATGAAGGAAAGTGTTTTCCAAGCATGGCTCCGCTGTGTCCCGTCTGACACAGGACCTTTCCCGTCAGACTTCCCATCACCCCACCCGACTGTGACCCTTCCTGGGCTGCGTTGGATGGTAACTTTTGGAGGACAAGTTCCGACTTTCCTTAGCCTGCTTTATACTCTTGCAAAAGCATACACCAGTATCTCAGTGAAAGGAAATGTCTTCTTCAGAGAAGACGGGTTTGTTCTTGAAAGTTTTATTTATAAATACACACATAAGCAGAGAACTTACTCAGTAGGAGGCAAAAGGTAAATTGGAGTGATGGGTTGGGCTCTATGTGTCTCTGTGTTGAACATTCATCTTTTTCTTGGTGGTACCAGGAGTTGAATTCAAGACCTTACGCTTATTCCACTGAGCTATCTCCCTGGCCCCCTGAACGCTCACATTTCTGACAATAACTGGGCCCAATGCTTCTCACTGTCGTCTTTATCCACAGTGACTCAGCATCTTTTCATTTGATCACTTTCCTGGCCCCGCCTGCCGCGCTGGCCCGCTCGGGAGCATGCTGAGCCGGTGATGGAGTCTGGGCGTGGTGGCGGGTGCTTGTAATCCCAGCCCTTGGGAGGTACAATCGGGAGGATCACTACGAGTTAGTACAGAGACCCTGTGCAAAAAAAAAAAAAAAAAAAGGGATGGAAACGGACATTTGATCACTGCCTCCCTAACCTGTAATCAATTTTATTTTCACGATAGGGCTTCACCGGAAAAGACGGCACAATGGGCCCTAGAGGCCCCCCGGGCCCCCCGGTAAGAGCTGCATGGTTGCTGCTTCCCCTCTGCCCCCAGCTTCTTGTGCTTCCCCCGATCCAGGGTTCCTTGGGCTAGTGGTGGGGGATGTCGAGAGAGGTGTTCATTTTCATTTTGCTAAATCAAAACAGCTAAAAAACAGTTGCCTCAAAACATAGTCTTTGTGTTTTATTCACATGATATTTTTAAAATATCCAAACTAATACAGCCACGGGCTAGTCATTGCTTCATATCAAGTGACCTCCGTGGCTGCCTCTTTTCTATTTTTATTTATTTATTTTTCTTGTTTCAGAATTTTTGTTTGTTTGTGTATTTATTTATTTTTATGGCCGGCTCAGCCCGCCCTGAGGGCAGGGTTGGCACAGCATGTGGTGTCGGGGATTGAACCATGGTCCCTGCAGCTGCCTAGGCTTTCCCAAGCAGGTGCTTTAGACCACTGAGCCATCCTGCCGGGCCTGTGGCTACCTTCTCTTCAAGAATTTTAAGACTTTGAGGCTGTGCTACTTGAGCATCAAGTCACTTATTAGCAAACCCCAGTCACTGTGAGGAAGTCTTATCCATAACTACAATAAAGGAGTCTTCTCATTAAGACTTGTGAGGAAATTACTAAATTACTGATTGTAGAACTGGCACCGTTTGAGGGGACAGATACTCACCGTGTCTGTATGGCAGTATAATAAGATCTGAGGCTTTACATTAGAATAATGTTACCATTTATGCCTAATAGCTATGCTTTCAAGTGGGGGTTTAAATGCATAGTAAACTTCATTTTAGGTATCTACTGTAGAGCTTAAATTTTGTATGGTCAGTGGGATCAAGTAATATCATACACAATCTAATGATTCCATCTTAAGCAAAATTTAGGCATTGCAATGTGATGCGTGGGATATTATATATTACTAACACTTTACTGAAAGTATGACTAAAATGTCTGCAACTTGAAAGCAACAGGCACAAATTTTTTGGTCTTACGTGGTGACGAACTGGATTTGACAGAGGGAGGGAGGGAGGGACTAAGGGAAAAAAAAGAAAAGGAATTTGTAGGCCACAAGCAAGATGCCCAGAAGAACAGGGAACCAACTGGGAACAGTTCATTTTTTTGGCTTTAGGAGAGTTTTTTGGCTTTGAAGTAGAAACAAGCTGCCAAGTAGGGATTGCTGTCTCAGATCAACTTAATCACCAGTATACTGGGATCAGAGTCACCAAACTGTGAAACTGTAGATAAATATACATATACCTTTCAACTGGTCTGAATACATCTTGGAATTGTGCAGTCCATAAAAACTGAATTGGAATTTTCTAGATATTTTGTTCTCTCTTTTTTTTTTTTTTTTTTTTTTTTTTGAGACAGGGTCTCGGCTATGCAGTTGAGGCTGGCCTTGAGCTCACTTTTGTAGCCCAGGCTGGTCTTGTTCTCTTTTGAGTTACCTTAAAATGTAGTTTTACTTAACGTGTAATAATTGTACGTTGCTTCCTTTAAAAGCTTTTCAACCCAGCTACAGTTACTTAGTTTACTGTGGTGGGATTTTCTTTTGCTTGTGACATTTCCTTGGTTGACCTGCGTTGTAGGGAACTCCTGGCTCTCCAGGTGTCACAGGACCAAGTGGGAAACCAGGAAAACCTGGAGACCATGGCCGACCAGTAAGTGGACAACTTTCTCATCTACCTGCTTGCTTTCCTCACAGAGACTTAAAGAGAACTGCAGGGCTGAGACACGTGCGGGGGCGGCTGGAGGGGGTTTGTTGGAGACATTAGCCGAGTCCGTCCCGATGCCGCAGCTCTGGCTTGCTACTAGTTCTAAAGTTTCTCTGAGTTACTAGAGTACTCGGGGGCGAACATTGTGGTCACTGAATTTCTGTAAGGGTTTAAGAGCCAAGACAGGCCTTTCTGTTTATACGGTGCTTTAGACCTTGCTCAGTGAAATGATCCTATTTAGAGGCCGCGTGCAGTGTGAGACAAGAAAGCTCATGCAAGCGGGGTGGCTGCCTTCCTCCTCGGCTGGCCAGCGTCCGTCCCTTTCTCCTTTGTCGACACTGAGCTGTGTTAACATCGGAGGGCTTACTGGGCTGGTCGCGGCTCAGGGGCAGACTGCTCGCCTCGCTTGTCCTCCGTGAATTCTCAGCACTTTTTGAAACAAAAGATTAGCCGGGCGTGGTGGCACACACCTGTAATCCCAGCACTTGGGAGGCTGAGACAAGAGGATCGATGTGAGTTCAAGACCAGCCTGGGCTACCACAGTGAGCTCAATGCCAGCCTGAACTACACATCGAGACCCTGTCTCAAAAAGACAAAAAAAAGACTTATAAAGTGTAGTTGGTCATTTAAATTTTTAAAAAACAGTCCTTCCACAATGCATACCCAATTTAAATTACTTTTACTCCAATATTCTGGGTTAAAATTGAAACAGTATGGTACCTAGCAGATTTTCTAATTAATATCTCCAAAACAATTTAAGGTTTTTAAGAATGTCTACAAGCTGGGCGTGGTGGCTCACACCTGTAATCCCAGCACTCGGGAGGCTGAGGCAGCAGGATTGGTGCGAGTTCGAGACCAGCCTGGGCTACAAAAGTGAGCTCAGGACCAGCCTCAACTGCATAGCGCGACCCTGTCTCAAAAAGACTAAATAAATAAATAAATAAATAAATAAATAAATAAATAAAAATGTCCACCAATAATTGCATTGGTTTTTTTTTTGTTTGTTTGTTTTGTTTTTGTCTTTTTGAGACAGGGTCTCGCTGTGCAGTTCAAGCTGGCCTTGAGCTCACTTTTGCAGCCCAGGCTGGTCTAGAACTCACACCAATCCTCCTGCTTCAGCCTCCCAAGTGCTAGGATTACAGGCGTGCGCCACTATGCCTGGCTAATTGCATTGATTATTGGGCTGGTTATGCTTTAGGCATTTTTGCCTAGGACCCTGCTGCATGTAGCTGATGCTGCTAGAAGCCTGAAAGCAACTGTTACAGTACTTCAAATATGAGCTCTAAACACTAGCAATAAAGAGGCCCGGCAGGATGGCTCAGTGGTCTAAAGCGCCTGCAGGCGACTACAGGGACCACAGTTCAATCCCCAGCACCACATGCTATGCCAGCCCTGCCCTCAGGGTGGGCTGAGCCGGCCATAAAAATAAATAAACAAACAAAAGTTCTGAAACAAGAAAAAAATAAAATAAAAAATTCTTTAAAAAAAAAAAAACACTAGCAATAAAAATAACTTGTACAAATCACACACTAAAGGGCAACTCCAGAGTCTCCATAAATTAAACATATTTGGAAATGTCAAAACAGCAATGGATGTTTAAAAAAAATCCTTGCATTTGTAAAACTCTCTTAATTAAATATTAGTGTTTCCACAAACTATTAATGCTTTTGGCTAAAGAATAATAAACTTGTGTTTTTCTTACGATGCCTGTAACTTGCTACAGAGCAGCAAACAGGGAAATAGACACTGTGGCACCACATGGATGAGTGACAGCATCCAGGGTGAGAGGGGACAGTGGTCAGAGGGACCAAGACAAGCAGCCCAGTGCAGCCGAATGTGTGGTGAAAATGTAGCTGCTCCAGGCCTCACAGGCGTAGGTGGGGGACCTCGAAGAAATGTCACTGGAATGAGGGAGGGCGCTGGCTGTTAGCACTCATGAGGAGAGTCAGGAAGAGGGAAGAAAAGAGCGTGACTGAGTGCCCTGTGCAAGGCGTGAGCTGCGATGACAGGGACATCCCCAAAGCTTGGCCACCGGCAGGGCCGGGAGTCAGGAAGAGGCTGAAGGACGAGGTCCCAGGTGACTGAAGGGACAAACGGACCCATCATAGGGAATTTTTATTTTTCTTTCTTTCTTTTCTTTTTGGAGGGGACAAGGGATTGAACTCAGGACCTTGGTACTTGCCAGGCACGTGCTTATTCTACTGAGCTATCTTCCCCAGCCCTACTTTCTTCTAAGTGGGTTAGAAAACTCATTGAGCCAGAGGAGTGACGCATTCTAATTTCCACCGTAAGAATTCACTCTTGTGTCTGTGTGGGTAACTGTGAAGGGAAACATGGGAAGCAGGACACTGTGGGAAGAGCCTTGGTTTTGACAGGGAGTGTTTTCCATGGAGATGAGAAGAGGTTGTTTGGTCTGGGACGCTATCTGCACACCAGAGTTGTTAGTGCTCCGAATGCTTCTGCTGGTACCTGAGAGACAGGACCCTCCTGCGCTTAGAAAACCTTTCCCCAGATCACTCCCAGCCAGTGCGATATCTGGGACTGAGCAGAGACAAGGACTCAGTGGCTGTGCTTGGCTGTGAGGCTACTTGGGGTGGTTATCTAATAAGGGGACACCCGGTTTCTTTCCCACTTGGCCTACAAAGACTCCCTGGAAGAAGTCAGAGGTATGTATTTAGCAAGGAGGCTGATGAAGCCCACTGGCTTAGTGGAGCTGAGTGAAGACGAGCTTCCTGGATTTCTGTGACAACCCAGTGAGCTAGACACCTTGATATGGTGAAGCGTGATGGTCCAAGTCTGATCTTCATCTCTCTCGACTGTAGCCTTGCATTCTGCATGGTGCTGTAAGACACACGTGTAGTGCGTCACTTGTCCGCAGTGGCCATAAAATTCACATCTGAGCAGCACTTTGCAAGGCATGTGTTTCTCAGGCAGCTGGGGAAGTTCGGTTGCTTGTGAGAGGAAAGCAAAGTGTGAGTAATGTGGACATAAACGTGAGGTGGCATTTTGTTAGTTCATTAGAGAACAGGATTGTTTTTGGCTTGTCAGGTTTTTGGGGTTTTTTCTTTTTCTTTTTTTTTTTTTTGTGTGTATGTGTGTGTGTGTGTGTGTGTGTGGGACCAGAGTTTGAACTTATGACCTTGCACTTGCCAGGCAGGCACTTGTGCCATGGAGCTATCTCCCTGGCCCCCATGTTTGTCAGCTTATGATACACGAAATTACTGTATTTCAGGGCCCATCTGGATTAAAAGGGGAAAAAGGCGATAGGGTATGTATTGCTTACAGTCTACTTAAATTTATGTTTTGTGTCAAATATTGAAGTTGAAGCTATGAA
>PVJA010046501.1:0-15063 GCA_004027025.1 Myocastor coypus
TCGCACCGATCCTCCTGCCTCAGCCTCCCGAGTGCTGGGATTACAAGCGTGAGCCACCACACCCGGCTTCCACAATTTTGAGACAAGGACAGCCTGAACTATACAGCAAGACCCTGTCTCAGAAAGCAAAAAGAAACAACTTGGGTACACTTGAAAATAATATCTTACCCAGATTTTAGCAGGTATAGTTTTAATGAACACATTTGCATCTTAACAGCTTAGTAATTGTTACAAAAAACATACATGTGGTGTTCTCGTCACTTCAGTTGCTCAGCACACTCCAAATTGTAATGAGGGGTTACATTTCTATAGTATTTCGAATGCCACACATGTTGCCGAACTGGAACATCTTACTTCTTTTTATTATCATGAATACCATCATGTGAAAACAAGAGAAGTTAATTTTATGTGCTTTTTTGTTTGTTCTGGGATTTGGTTTTTTGAGATAGGGTCTTGCTGTGTAGTTCAGGCTGGCCTCACACACTCAGATACCTGAACTCATTGAACTTGGATTATAGGCATGCACCACCATGCCCTGATGTAGGAATAGTGTGTTTTAAATGTGCTTTTAAGGAACAGTGAATTATTTTATTATTAAAGTAGGTAGTACTGTATTGTGCTTATGATGTAATAATACTATTACACTGTAGCTGTCCTAAAAGACTGCAGCAAACACATTACCATGCTAAATGTTCGGCACAATATTCTTAAATAAAGGAGGCAGTGGTCAGGCAAAACATGTAAAACTGATATTTTTAATTACAGCAGAATTTCTTCACAAAACTAAAAGGCTGTACATAAGACTGAATGATTTATTTGTAGGCCAAGCCAAAAATTTTACTAATGAATTAATTTGTGTTTGATTGTGGCCACTGAAGAAATATACGCAGAGAAAATAAATTTAATACTATTAACTTCTCAGCAAGAATAGTTGCTTGAAGAGTTGACGTTCAGAGCATCCTTAGTAAGTGGTTTATTCAAAATCAAGACAAATTAAGTGTGTCTCCTTTGTTCAAGGTGATTATATAGATGTTACTGATACTGCTTAGTTACTCAAGTAAACACTGAATTTGAATTGACAGAATTAGCTGCTCTGAGTTATCTACATGAAGCAATTACAGGAAAAAAATATGTTGAAAGAAAAAAAAAAATACATGTTCAAAGAATTTATGAAAATACAACCTGAAGTTGAATCTACTAAGATATGTTGTAGCTAATGGTAGTAAAGATATTTGTGAGGCAAAAGACTTAGACATATTTATAAAGATTATAAAAATACAAAGTCGCTAAATTAAAGAGAGTGGTCATTCATTACATTATTCATCACATATTTTGTAGATTTTAATTTGTTGTGTGCTATTAAAACAGTAGTATCACTAATGAACTTTATTCACTCTTATGGACTTAGTATCAGTTCTGTGAGCTTTATATTAGAAATAGATGCTGAAATTTTCATGACTTAGCAGTAGTAGTTTTGTGGCTATTTGATTCAGCTTAGGTCCACAGCTTAGATCTTTCTGAATCATTCTGGAAATTAGTTTTTGGGCTGGGGAGATAGTTAAGCAGTCTGAGCGCCTGCCTGGAAATTTTGCTGCAGATTTACTAGAACTTATTAATTAATACTGAACTGATGAATTGTACTTAGAATTGCAAGGAAAAACTGCTTATCAGTGAAATATACACATAGTCAATTTGATAACAGCTATTAACATTTGAGTCATGTCAAATTTTTGTGTATTCTATATATTTCCAGAGCTATCAACTTAAAACAAGATCTTTATTATCACACATTTGCAGCCGATGCATTTCTAAGCTTGAGCTGTATTTTCAACAATGTTTATCAGAGCCGAATACAAGTGCAAAGGAAATTTTCATGTTTCAAAATATACTTACTACCTGTCCATTTAAGAAACTTTCATATTGAAGGTGTTGAATCGGCAATGTAGCAGCATGTTAAAAGGAAAATGCTATATTGGAAGAATGTAATTAATAACTTCCAAGAAATAAATATGCTTGGGCCTGGTGGGATGGCTCAGTGGTCCAAAATGTCTGCTTGGGAAAGCTTGGGCGGCTTCAGGGACCTCAGTTCGATCCCCAGCACCACATGCTGCACCAGCCCTGCCCTCAGGGTGGGCTGAGCCGGTCATAAAAATGAGTGAATAAACAAACAAATGTTCTGAAACAAGAAAAAAATAAATAAAATTAAAAATTAAAAAAAAAAAGAAAGAAATATGCTCACCTAACATTACATGGTTGTTATCACTACTTAGCTATACTTGACAGGTGAACATTTGAATTGATTTTGATGAAACACAAGTTTGAACTCCAGTTAAGTGATACTATTCTTTTGTTTAAAGAACACAGTAAAAAAAAAAAAAAAAGAACATAGTAGTGTTGTTTGCATTAATAAAGGTGTATTATATTCATATTTTTAACTTTTTTTTTGGATGGAATCATTGAGACAGGGTCTCACTAGATGGCTACAAACTCATGGCAATTGTCCTGCTTCAGCCTCCAGATACGAGCATTATAAATATGTACTACCGTGTTGTTTCATATTTTTAATTTCTGCTCTTTGTTTTCTGACGATGTTTTGCTATGCAGTTCAAGCTGGCTTTGAAATTTACTATGTAGCCCAGGCTGATCTTGAACTCATGGCAATCCACAGCCTCCTGAGTGCTAGAATTACAGATGTGGGCCACCACTCCTGTCCTATATTTTTAATTTCAATTTTTTAAACTTTATTTATTTATGTTATTGTGGGCTCATCCTGGCCTGGGGGGGTCGGGCTGGCACAGCATGTGGTGCCGGGGATAGAACCATGATCCCTGTGGTTGCCTAAGTTTGCCTAAGCAGGCACTTTAGACCACTGAGCTATCTTGCTGCCCTTTAATTTCAATAAGAAATTAGTGAACATTTTTCCTTTTACACAATTTATTTAGTTTTTCCTTTTCAGCTACAAGCCTTAAGTATTTACTGTTGTAACTACGGTATATGACTCTTTGTAGAGCATGTTTACTTTGTAGATAAATTAATGCATTTTAATTTTTCCTGAGTATGAAGATAGAACTGCTAACATATAAGAGTGAAACAGACCTAAAGTTGAAGACAATTTTAGATTCTAGACTTAACTTTTATACTTGTTTAAAAAGAAATAGTACAAAAGTCCATCATTACAGTTTTATATATATATATATATATATATATATATATATATTTTTTTTTTTTTTTTTTTTTTCTTTTTTTAAACCAGGGATCAAACTCAGGGCATTATGCTTGCCAGACAGGCACTTATGCCGCTGAGCCATCTCCCCAGCCCTAAATCCACAATTATTTATCAGCCTTCTGCTTTAACCAGAAAGGTAGTTCAATTAACTGAGTCAGGGAAGGTACAATCCAAAAGGCTTGTGTGCTTTCTTGTCCTTGGTATTCCTTATATTTACTTGCATTTTTCTGACTAATCAAACTGAAAGGGTGGGGTGTGGTAGTACAGACCCGCAATCCTAGCTGCTTGGGAGTCTGAGGCAAGAGGATTGCAAGTTTGAGGTCAGACTAGGCAATTCAAAAAGACCCTGTCTCTTTGTTCTACTTGTTTGTGGTAGTAGAAATTAATCTTAAAATCTTCATACTGAGCTATATCTTTTTTTTTTTGCCTTACTCTTTTTTTATTACTTTTAATAACTGAGCTATATCTTTAGACCTTTTTATATTTTATTTTGGGAGAGTCTCATTTAAGTTTACCAGGCTGGTATTGAACTACTCCAGCTTCCCAGAGTGCTGGGATTATAGACATGTGCCACAGTGCCTGGTAACCCAACCTTAAAAAGTACTGGGAGCATAGCTCGGTGGAGGAATACCCAGTATGTGTGAGAACTTGGTTTTAACTCCCAGTATCTCACACACACACACACACACACACACACACACACACACACACACACACATCCTCACACGCACAAACTAAAGGGAATTAATTATATTTTGTTCAGTTTTATTGTGTTTCTTATTAGTGTAGAATACCATTATCAGAACAATACCATTTCCAGCTAAAACCAGTATGTTAAATTTTGAGGTCTGAAATTGCATTACATTTCATTTTTATAATTTTACCCATTGAAAAATTTATTTTTTTGAGCTAAATATTACTAACACATAATTAAAAAATAGGCAGGAAGATATGTGAGGTTACATATCATAGTGTCTCATAGTGAAGAATCCATTCAATGACCATACAAGGATGGATAGAAAGTGCTAAAACATAATGATTGAACCCAGGGTCTTGACACTGAGCTATATCCTTAGCCCTTGTTTTTTTTATTTTGAAATAAGATCTTGTTAAGTTGCCCGGGCCTCAGATAGGATCCTTTGACTACAGGCCCATGGAGTGCTGGGATAATAGGTATGAACCACCCCGCTCAGCTGCACAATTCTATTTAAATGAGACTATCATCAAGCACATTAAATTGACAGTATAATTAAATGACACTCATGTGACTATATGCACATAACTTACTGTCACAGATTCATAATAAATTCATATAGTAGCCTGTATGTGACTGAATTTGCCTCATCTCACTGGTTTAAAAGTATGTGCTCTTCGCTGGTAACTCAGTTCAGCAAAATACCTGTTATGCTGAGACAGGAAGCAAATGAAGCTGCGCACATCTGCAACCCACTAAGGATGGAACACTAGTGTCTTTTTCATATTTGAGAAATTGATCCTCCTGTGTTTTTTTATAGCTGATCTTGGTGTTCATGGTTTTGATTGTCCTTGTCATAAAATTTTACATGGTATGAAACTTTGATTATATTTATTGAAGAAGCCATTGTCATTAAATAAGCATTTTCAATACCCTTTAGTTAAATCACCAGAGAAATTCAGAAATTGAAGCTTTGGAATTGTTTTTGGATAACACTGTACTGCATTAATTTGTGCTTGAAAATTGAGACAGCTCATTATCACCAAATCCCATTAGTGTCAAACTCCAGGCTAGAGACTGTATAATTTTCAATCTTTTTCTTTTTTTTTTTTTTTTTTTTTTTTTTGAGCCAGCATCTCACTAAGTACTCTAGGCTGGCCCCAAACTCATGGTAGTCTTCTGACCTCAGCCTCCTGAGTGCTGGGTTGCACTCATAGCAGTTCTGAAGTTCTCCACCCAGTGTCAAAGCCAGAGGCATATAATTTTATTTTTCTTAAAGCAACACCATACGTTGGGAACCAGTTTTTGTTTCAACTACAGTTATATAACAAGTCATCCCAGAACTTACAGACTTACTAAATGTGTGTGTGTGTGTGTGTGTGTGCATGTGTGTGTGTGTGTTTCAGTAAGAGTCTATAGGGTCTTACTACATTGATCAGACTAATAGTGATCTGCCTGTGTTCAGCCTCCCAAGAGCTACAGGCTTGCGCCACCATGCCCGGTTTCAGTCTCTGTCTCAGTGCACCTCGGGGGCGGGGCTGGCACAGCATTTTGGGGATTTGACCCTGGCCTGTGCCTGCCTAACCAGGCTCTTTAATTTGCGGCCTGCCCTATGCTCATGTTTTTATAGCCTAGTAATTTGAGAAGGACTCATCTGGGCAGTTGGCATTGGCTGCATCTGGAGGGCCTACTACTGTGTACCATGATATGGAGAAGTAGATGGTGAAAGAATTTACCAAGATCAGAGTAAGGAAATATGAGAGTTCATTCAGATCAGACTACATTGTCAAGGCTGCAGATGCGCATTTCGAGAGAATTGTGCTGTCAGGGTGAGAGACTGGGGTCTTTGTAGTGTTTGAGAGTGTGAAGAAAGCTATAGGTAGCAAATCTAGCTGTCTCAGGAATTTTTTTTTCTGAGTCTTCATTGTAAATAAAATCATGCTTCAAAGTTGCAAAAGCCAGGCTTGGAGATACATACTTGTAATGCAGTACTGAGAGCTACATAGTGACACCCTTTCTCAAAGAAAATGAACAGAAGTTACAAATTGACAAGACCTCATAGTCTCCACTTTCAGTGGGGTATTCTCTTGCACTTGTTATTTCTGTCCTTCTTGATCTTCATACATGGGTCTGTTATCCTCCAGAGCTTCTCTCTCATCCCAGAATAGTTTGTGTCATGCTTGATTTCCAAGAGAAGTATCACAAGGGTGTTTTGGGAGTGCTTAGACCTGGAACACGATCACTTTGTTATTCAGATGATGGTGCAGTCATGAGAACCACCCAGACTGGAGGGGATGGAGGACCAGGTTCCACCTCAAAATGAAAAGCAGATATGTGAGACACTCGTCTCACTCAGCTCTCATCAGAAAATACAATTAGCCCATATTCACCGCTGCATGTTGTTTGATTTTTTACCCCCAATATTTAAACAGCTGTGTAATACTTGATTTCTCTTGTGAGTTGTTCCAAACTTTTGTGGCTTTTAAAATACTATTTTAGGGCCTGGCAGGATGGCTCAGTGGTCTAAAGCGCCTGCTTAGAAAAGCTTGGATGGCTGCAGGGACCACGGTTCGATCCCCGTCACCACATGCTGCACCAGCCCTGCCCTGATGGCAGGCTGAGCCGGCCATAAAAAGAAATAAACAAACAAACAAAAGTTCTGAAATGAAATAAGATAAATACTATTTTATTTATTTTTAAGAGCAGAGGATTTCTTGGGGGGAAGACAGCTTCTGAGGACAGAAGGGAAACCTGAGAGTGTTGCCCCTAAAATACTATTTTAATAATGATTTAGTATGTAATAGTTGTCTTAATTAATTTTTTTTTAGGTTTTTATAGATTTTTTAAAATTTTAAACACCAAGTATGATTTGGCTTTTTTTGTTTAGTTGGTTTTTTGAGCCAGGGTCTCACTCAGGCAGTCTTTAACACCTTCTCAGTGGGGCCGTAAGTCATACATCTCCCTGCTGAGTGACTCATTTCATTTAATTAGTGTAAAGACTGATAAAGGTAATTAGATCCATATGTACCACCAGTGGTACAAGCTGCCCAGACAGTCATGTGGTGATCCTCCTGCCTCAGCCTCTAGAGTTCTGAGACTGTGTGTGTGTCTCTGTGCCCCACAGAATTTGGCTTTAGGTATCACATTTTTTTAATACATACTCATAGTGACTTTAAACAGAAGCAGCTGTTAAAGAAAGTTTTGTGGGCTGGGGAAATAGCTCAGTAGAATAAGCGCTTGCCTGGAAAATGCAGGGTGCTGAGTTCAATCCCCAGTATCACAAAAGCAAACAAACAAAAAAATAGAGCTTTGTTATTTCTATCATAAAATTTTTGTTGTGTTTTTTTGAGACAGGATCTTGCTACGTAGTTCAAGCTGACCTCGCGTTCACAATAATCCTACTGACTCTGCCTCCTGAATGCCGGGATTACAGGCCTATGCCATCACACCTGGCATAATTATTTGTATTTGTGCTGATAGCACTGTCCTGTGGATTTTTTCCTCCACTATATTATGTTAACAGTGATGGTGTCATTTTACATTTAGGCAGTAGGTGGCGGCATAATCATATTTAGATCATTTCATAAATTTGATGTACAAATGTTGAAACATGTTAAAGTTGGGGTGTTGCTCAGTGGTAGTGTGTGTGTGGGGTGCTCTGTTTGATTCTGAGAATTATCAAGAAGAAAATAAATTTGGATTGTCATGAATTTTATTAGGATTTTACGGAGAAGAGTTGCTTAAAACTAGTAGTATTCTAGTTAGCGCCACTTTTTGTGTACCATTTAACTTAAAGTTATTTCATTGTTCTTAAAAGAAATGTAAAAAAAAATACTGGAAAATGGGTTGATCTGAAAACAAGAAATATGCCAGTTTGACCTCTTTTTCCTAAATTCATTCTCAGTGTTATTTATACTTGTGAATTTGAAACATGAGTTTATGAATGTGCATTAAGAGTCAACTTGGAATGTGTTTAAAAGGACTCCACAGTTGTGACGCAGTTCATACCGTGGTAACATATTAAGGAACTCAAGTCTGTTAAATTTATAACATACCACATTCTTTGAGACCATCTGTATCTCTAGTTTTCTTACCTTGGTATTTTCTGTCTGTACCTAGACTGCAGCCAACTCCCGTATGTCATCTGTCTTATGTGTTCCCTTACTCCTAGCATAACTGGGAGACAGTGACTCCTGACGAGGCCAATGATTGTGGGCCTTCTTAGAGCATTCAGTGATAATAACAGCCCACAGTGACACAGGAGCCTAGGTTCGCCTCCACTGCTCTAGACACTACAAGTTAATGAGCTGTGTTCCTATAGTCAAGTAGCATAATTTCTTGAAACTTAACTTGATTCATCTGTGAAAGAATTTTCTCCTGTCTTGACCAGAAAGGCAGGTTCTGTATATCTCAGAATTAAGGCTCAAATAAATAATAAGTAAAATATATGTGTCATTTTAGTACAAAATTCTAGTGATACATACTTTCAGAACATGAATGTCCTTATTTTCTTAAACTTGTTTAAAAAGAAGGTAGAGGGTGGGGCGTGGTGACACACACCTATAATCTCAGTGCTGTGGCATACTGAGACAGGAAGATCAGCAGTTCGAGCCTAGCCTGGGCAACTTGGCAAGCCCTTGTCTCAAAATAAAAATAAATTTATATAGATCATTACAAAGTCTTCAGTTTCCTCCTTCCCCTGCCCAAAAAAGGCAAAGCTGAGCCTGAGATGTCATTCAAATGTTTGAGCATGCATTTGAGTGATTGTTCTAGTCTATCATATTTACAGTTCTATTGTAGTACTTGTTTTTAATTATAGGGTTTTTTTTTGTTTTTGTTTTTGTTTTTGTTTTTTTGTTTTGTTTTTTGGTCTTTTTGAGACAGGCTCTCGCTATGCAGTTCAGCCAAGGCCTTCAAGCTCACTTTTGTAGCCCAGGCTGGTCACGAACTGCCTCAGCCTCGCAAGTGCTGGGATTAATTGTAGTACTTTGTAGGTTTCTGGGTTGCTATTTTAGTTAGCATTAGCACTGCTTCCTAAAGAGAAAATGGTGGGTTTAGTGTATCATGGCTAACTTACTTTTTAAAGGAAACCTTGTTTTTATTCTCAAATTCTTGCTTCAGATCTCTGGTAATTATTCTGATACAACTTTCTTAACTAATTTAAAATTTTTAACTTAAGTGCAGTTTTCTTTTATGCATCAGGGTAGTGTTAGTTTTACTAGATTTTGTTTGTTTGCTGGTTTTGTTCTTGTTTTTTTAGATAGGATCTTGCTGTATAGTTCAGACTGGCCTTGAACTCACTGTGTAATCCAGGCTGGCCTCAAAATTTACTACAGTCCTCCTGCCTCTGCCTCTACCTTTGAAGTGCAGGGATTAGAGGAATATACCACCATACCCAGCTTGATTAATAAGCTACTCTTGCTTAAGTCTATTGGTCTTTCTATTTAATGTCTGTGGTAAGCACTGTGTTGACCACAGGCAGGGATGGAAAGATGAGCTGCTGACAAGCAAGCTGTTGTGCTAACAGGTGTAGTATGCGTCTTCCAAGGATGGTGAAACAAGCAGAGATGATGGATCTATGGGGAAGTCACTGTGGGGTTACCAGTAAAGCAAAAATTCACAAGCATTTGTGGTGGATAAGTCATCTCAAGTAGAGAGCAAAAGAAACCTGTGCCATGGGATAGAGGCCTCAGAGGTGTCAGAGTGGGAATGACTGAGCTTCCTGCTGCCAACGTGATGCCCAGCTAGATGCCACCACAGACTTCCCTGTATCTGAGAGGCCCTAAGTCTCAGGTATAGCTCGCAGTGTGTACTGTCAACTTGTGCACTTTTCTGCTTGTTCTTTTAAGGGCCTAAATGTTAAGTATCTGTTGATCAAAGTTATGTCCAAACTGTCTTTAAGACAGTTTTTGCTAAGAACATATTAACCCTGAACTGATAATACTAGGATTATTTGGAATGTAATGAGAAGGAATGGTTGGAAGATTAACAGTGGAAACCAAAGATACCTTTCATTTTGAGCATTAGATTTACCAGTACAGGGTGTTGACTTAAGAACTTTGCCAGAGCTGCTCCTCCTTCTCCTTCCTCTTGTCCTCTTCTTCTTTTTCCTCCTCCTCCTTTTAACTAAAAGTATTTGATCTGTTGAACTTGTCCATCTTGAATAATAATACATTGTGATTCTTTTTTAAAAATGATTTATTTATTTATTGCTACAGGATCTCACTACACAGTTTGGACTCCTAATGATCCTCCTACCTCAGCCTCCCTACTGCTGGGATTATAGGTGTGTGCCAGCGCATCTGGTTCTGTGGCTGATACAGCATGTGGTACCAGGAATCTTAATTGAGCACCTTGTGCTTCCTAGGCAGGCACTTATTTTTATTATAATTATTATTTTTAATATAACACAATATGTATGGTACATATCAAAATAAGAATAGCACATTAACAATAGTTATTGCATCACATTTTTATCATCAAATCTTTTTTGTTTTTATCTTGTAAACCAAACATTCAGTTGAAAGAGAATACAGCAGTAACTGAAGTTACATTAGGAGTAGCACAAATCTAAAAGATAAGAATGACAGGTATTCCAAGCATAATTTTAGTGTTATGCATTGCTGTCCTCAGTGTGAAAAATATTTTGGTGGTTTTTAGGCATCCTGTGCATATAAGTGCATGATTTTGCTCCTGCCATGTTTCCTATCTTTTCTGTTTGCCATCACTTCATTGTATAATGCTTAAGTCCTCGGTTTCCATTCAGCTGTGTTATGGCTTTCCATTTTTATTTCTTCTTCTGAATTTTTACACTAGGGAGGCTATACAATATTTATATATGTAGGTCTGGTTTATTTCACTTATGAGTATATACTCATGTTCAAGATACATCCACTTATATGTGAAATCTTCCAGTTTATCATTCTTTATAGCTGAGTAATATTCCATTGTATGAAAATACCATATCTTTTTCAACCATTGTTCTGATGATGGGCATTTTTGTTGTTTGTAAGATTTGGCTATCACAAATTGTGCTGCTATGAACATAGGTGCACAGATGTCACTATATGATATGATGTTTTCAGTTCTTTCGGGAAAATTTCCCAGTAGAGGGATAGCTGGATAGGATGGAATTTCCAGTTCTAGTTTTTTAAGGAGTCTCCACACTGCTTTCCATAATGGTTGCACCAGTTGGCATTCCCACCAGCAGTGAAATGTTCCTTTTTCCCCATAACCTCTCCAACATTTGTTGTTGGTTGATTTCTTTATGATAGCCATCCTTTCTGGGGTGAGTTGGTATCTAAATGTTGTTTTGATTTGCATTTCACGAATGGCTAGCAATGTGGAGCATTTCTTCATGTATTCATAAACTTGTTGAATTCCTTTCTCTGAGAAGTGTGTGTTTATCTCAGATGGCCATTTCTGGATTGGACCTTTGAATTTTGGGACCTTTATCTCAATACTTATTAGTTAAAATCCTTTTGAAATTTGTGAGTTGTCTTTTCACTCTGTTGGTAATTTCTTTTGCCGTGAAAAACTTCTCAGTCGGAGGAGGTCCCAGTTGTTGATTGTTTCAAGTGTTAAAAACATGCATTTTGATTTTTGTCCATGAACTCTTTGCCTACCCCGATGTCTTTAAGATTTCCTCCAACCTTCTCCTCTAGGAGGTTTAGGATTTCTCTTTTAATATTTAGATATTTAATCCATTTTGATGTAGTTTAGTGCATGGCAATAGACCTGGGTCAAGTTTTAGTTTTTGACGTGTAGAGAGCCAGTTTTTCCAGTACCATTTGTTAAAGAGGCTATCTTTCAGTAAACATGTCTGGCCCTTTGTCAAAAATAAGGTGGCAGAGTGTGTTTGTATTTGCTTCTCCATTGATCCTCAAGTTGTTTTTTGTTGTTGTTGTTGTTTTTGTTTTTTCTTTTTTCTTTCTTTTTTTTTGCCAATAGCATGCTGATTTTATCATGGTAGCTCTTTATATAACTTTAAGTTATAGAACTTATATAACTTTAAGTCAGGAATTGTAATACCTCCTGCTTTATCTTTGCTGCCCAGGATTGTCTTTGCAATTCTAGATCTTTCTGGTTCCAGATAAATTTTAGGAATGATTTCTCCAGATCTGTGAGGTATGTTGAAGGAGATTGCACTAAATCTGTATAACCGTTTAGGGAGTATAGCCATCTTTATAATGTTGGTTCTTCCTATCCAGGAGCAGGGAATATCTTTCCGTTTTTTGAAATCCTCTAGGATCTCTTTTTCAGAGTACAGTACTTTTCATTGAATAGATCTTTTATTTATTTAGGTTAATTCCTAATTATTTCTTTCTTTTTTTTTTTTTTGATACTATTGTAAAAGGTATTGTTTCTCTAATTTCTCTCTCAGTGTGTTTGTTATCTATGTAGAGGAATGCTATTGACTTTCGTGTGTTGACTTTGTACCCTGCTATGCTACTGAATTTGCATATTCTAGTAGCTTCTTGGTGGAGTTTTTTGGGTCTTCCATGTAGATTATCATGTCATCTGCAAATGATAGTTTAACTTCTTCTTTGCCTATTACTCTTATGCCCTTTATTTCTCTCTCTTGTTTAATGGTTGCAGCTAATGACTCCAGACCTATATTGAATAAGAACGGCAATAGGGGACATCCTTGCACCAAATCTCAGAGTAAAAGGTTTCAGCTTTTCCCCATTTAGAATTATGTTAGCTGTTGGATTGTCATAGATGGCTCTTATCAGAATGGGGTAGAGGCCCTCTATTCCTATTTTCTGTAGTATTTGAACATGAGTGAGTGTTGGACTTTGTCAAAAGCGTTTCTGCATCAGTTGAGACAATCATGTGGTTTTTGGCTTTGACCTACTGATATAGTATAGTATGTTGATAGATTTGCATATATTAAACCATCCTTGCATTTTTGGGATGAATGCTACCTGGTCATGGTGTATAATTTTGCTGATTTGTTGTGTTCTGTTGGTGAAGATTTTATTGAAGATTTTTGCATCTATGTTAATGAGAGAAATTGGCTTGTAGTTCTCTTTTTTAGTTGCATCTCTCTCTGGTTTTGTTATCAGTGTAATACTTGCCTCTAGAAATGATTTTGGGAGGATTGTTTTCAATTTCATTAAAGAGTTTGAGGAGTATTGGGATTATGTCTTCTGTAAATTTCTTGTAGAATTCAGTGGTAAATCCATCAGGACCTGGACTTTCCTTTGTTGGTAGACTTCTTATTACATTTTATATTTCATTGGCTGTTACTGGCTTATTGAGAGTTCTTATCTTATTGATTCAGTTTTGGTAGTTTGTACCTGTCCATTTCATCTGTGTCTTCAATTCTGTGAGAGTAAAGATTCTCAAAGTAGCTATTAATGATCCTCTATATCTCTGCTGGATCTGTAGTAATTTCATCCTTTTCATTCCTTATTGCTTGAATTTGAGTCCTCTTTCCTCCTTTTGATGAGGTTAGCTAGGTGCTTGTCAATTTTATTTAATCTTTCAAAGAACCAGCTTTTTGATTCATTATTTCTTTGTCTTGAGTGAGTTAATTTCTGCTCTAATCTTTATAATTTCCTCCCATCTTTGGGCTTTGGGTTTCATGTGCTCTTCCTTTTCTAGTCGATTTAGATGCTGCATGAGAGTATTTGTTCCCGTTCTGTTTTCTTAATGTGTGAGTTCAGGGCTATAAGAAGTTTCCTTCTAAGAACTGCTTTCATTGCATCCCAAAAATTCTGGTGCATTGTGTTTGAATTTTCATTAAATTGTAAATATTGTTTAATTTCTTATTTAATTTTGTGTGTAGTCCATTGGTTGCTGAGAACGATGTTGTTTAATTTCCATGTATTTCTGGGGTTCTTTTATTTCTTTTGTGATTTATTTTCAGTTTCATTGCACTGTGGTCAGATAATATACATGGTATAATTTGTTTTCTTGCTTATACTTAAGCATGATCTATGCGCTACTATGTGGTCAGTTTGGAAAATGTCCCATGTGCAGCTGAAAAAAATGTATATTCAGAAGTGGTTGAGTGGAATACTCTGTATATGTCCACTTAGTCCAGTTGTTCCAAGATCTGGTTTAGTTTTGCTACTTCTTCGCCAATTTTTTTGTCAGCTTGACCTATCTTTTTGGGATAAAGGGGTGTTAAGGTCTCCTGTTAAGATCATAGTATTGGATATTAGACTTTTCCTGTCTATTAAGATTTGCCTTAAGCTGGGCATGATAGCTCATGCCTGTAATCTCAGCCCTTGGGAGGCTGAGACAGGAGGATCAGTGTGAGTTCGAGACCAGCCTGGGCTACAAAAGTGAGCTCAAGGCCAGCCTGAACTGCATAGCAAGCCCCTGTCTCAGACAAAAAAAAAAAAAAAAAAGATTTGCCTTATATAACCTGGTGCTTCCACATTTGGTTTATACATATTTTTGAGTGTTACCTCTTCATCTGGAATTTTTCCCCTAACCAGTATGTTATGGCCTTCTTTTTTTCATTTGATCAGTATTGGTTTGAAGTTTAGACTGTCTGCAAACAGGATTGCTATCCCTCCTTTTTTTCGAGGTGCTGGGGCATGTAGTATTGTTTTCCACCCTTTGACTTTTAGCCTATGACTTTCTTTATGAGTTAAGTGTGTTTCTTGTATATAGCATATTGTTAGATTTTGCTTCCTTATCCAGTCTACCAGTCTGTTTCTTTTAATTGGAGAATTGAATCCATTTACATTGATGGTTACAATTGAAATGTAGTGACTTATGATTGACCTGACTTTTACTTACTACTGTTTACTCCTTTTTCTCCTGTTTAATTGGTTGCCCTATTTGGTGTGTTCTTTCTGCTCTCATTTGTAGAAATCAGGTCATTTTGGTCTCCCTCTAAAATATTTTTTAGCAGTCTTATGTAAGGTTGGCTTTCACATCATGAAATTCTTTAGTTGTTCCTTGTCCTGGAAGTGTTTCACTTCTCTCTCATACTTGAGAGTTTTGCAGGATATAGCAGTCTGTTCTGGAATTTGTTTTCACGGAGGTCTTGAAACACTGCTCCATGCTCTTGTAGACTAAATAGTTTGTGAAGAGAAATTTGCCATTATTCTAATGGGTTTTCCTTTAAATGTGATGTGTTTCTTTTCTGTAGCGGCTTTTTTTTTTTTTTTTTTTTTTTTTT
>PVJA010046502.1:0-15087 GCA_004027025.1 Myocastor coypus
TGAGTTCCATCCTGCTACCACACACACACACACACACACACACACACCACACTCAAGTCAGTTCTCAGTTGCACCAAGCATTTCAAGTTCTTAGTAGCCCAAGAAATTGGTGGCCACCCCACAGTGGCATAGATATAAAACACTCCTATCATGGACAAAGTGCTACTGTGTAGTGCTCTTATAGAAATATATTCTATGTTCTGTTAGTAATTTTCTCTTCTAGACTAGCAGCTTTTTAAGCTAGGGTTTGCCATTTAGACCATATCACAAAATATGATTTCAGTGACTACTTTCTCAATTATTCCAAGGATATTAAACTACTATATTGTATGCAAGAAAGAAAGCTAATTCATTGTATGTTAGGATATTCAGGGGAGTAAGGTCCAATTCTAGCATAAAACTTTGTCTGAGATAGTCTACAATAGTTAATCATGGGGTTTGGCACAATATAATTATCTGCTGAACAAATAGATTTAATTTTATTCTACCTAAAAATGTAGAGTCATGTAGGATGCATGTTTAGATTCCAAGGGGCCCTTCATCTAGAGAATACTGTAATAGATGACTTACTTTCATCCCAAGGATAGGAGAATGGTATCGCTCAATAGAATTACCTATTATTTCATTTGCTTTAGATGTTTATGTGAGCAAGCCTTTGAAAATAATTGAGCTCTCATTCAGTGGGTAAGGTCAAAATGAAAACGATCCAAGAAGATTCCAAACTTGATAAGCCCTACTTTCTTCAGAGATTGGGCAAAGTTTACTGCAAAAAATGATTTACTGAGTACCTACTCTGTACCCAGCCTAGGGCTAGGTGCTACAGTTGTGGGCAGGAACTGGAAGGATGCAACTCTTGCAGTGAGTAACATTAATTTAATTATTTCATTCTTCCTTGGATTATACCCAAAGTCAAAGAGCTTATGCTTAGCTACACATTCAAACCACCTAGGGAGTTTACAAAATACTAGTACTTGGCTCTCTGCTCAAAAGATTCTGATTTAATTGGTGTGGGTGTGGTCGGGAATGGTTTTATTTTTTTAAAGATTCCTTTGAGATTGCAATGTGAAGCCAAAGTTAAAAATCATTTGCCTATGGGGATACAATCTTAAAGTGACCTCAGAAAACTTAGAGCTTTTTCTTATGTGAGGAGAATAAAAAAGGGTCTAAAAAATTAGAATGTATACAGAATTTCACTAAGTAATGTAATAGGAATATAACATTGTTTGTATATTGCATAATGTTGTGTTCACATTAGTTGCTTACATTACCAGACATGGCCATGCAAAAATGAGTTGAAAAGAGCTTTTGTTATTAATAGTTGGCAACATAGTAGAACAAAAACTTTAAAATCATCTTTCTGACATATCTTAACTTTACTTTCTGTTCCTGAGAACATAAATGTATTCTTAGCTGCTGAGTTGTATATGTCCAATATCCAGTTCAGGACTAACAACTAGGCCCTGTTTTTTAACACAGTACCATGCTTACTAAACTAAGCTGTCTCAGCAAATTTGAAAATGTAATTATGTTCAATCAGAATAAGAAGAATAGAAGTCAGAATCTTCTATGATCATAATTTTTAAGAGGCTAATGTGGCCTACATTAAATCCCATAAGTTCAAGTATTCAATTATTTCTGATAGTCAAATAGAAGCACTATTGATTTATCTAAAATGTAATTATCTTAAAATATATATTCATATGTGCATATGTACACAAATGCACATATATTATATATTTGTTATATATCATACTGTACAGAGGATAGTTCAGTTCCCTAGGAACCCTAAAACATTCTTACACATTCAGACATCTAAGTACGTATGTTAAATTCACACATAACTACAAAGACATTTTGCTTTAAACTTGAATTCCTCAACAGCTAGAATGGTAGTGGGAAGAGAAAATAAGAGTGTCCCGTGTGCCCACATGATTGGTCCCCACCTATGTTATCATGTGGCATTCCATTTAATTTTACATTTCACAACATAGGTAAGAATTCTAGTCTGTTCCTATAAGAAGATTGACATTAAAAATAACTATAAAAGTAGCTCCCTCTTTTAGCTATTACTGTGTCCTGTTTTTAGATACTATGCAAAGATCAAGAGAATCCATAAACTATGTAAATCATCTAGTCTATTCTTCATCCGTGTAAGACCACATAGAGAAGATGTGTCCACTCATTTTTCGAAGACCTCAAAATAAATCAAATGCCCACACACTTCCTTCAAAATGCATTTCAATACTGGAGAGTCTACCCAGTTGAGAAATTCTTATTTCTGTTTCAAATCCTTTAAGCTTTAGTTTAATCTCATTTTCTCTAGCTCCCCGTGGAGAGAGAGAACAGCTGGCTTCCATTCCTCCTAAACTCAATCCCTTCATGTCCTGAAAGACACCCACCTCTCAGCCTTCTCTTTGCTGGAATAAATCGTAACAGTTCTCTGTTCAATCAAATGTTTCTTGGGCTCTGTATGTTCGCTGCCATACACATATATTCATGTTTATTACATAATGTTCCTCATAAGCCAAGGCCAGGCACAGAGGCAAGCAAACCTATCACTGTTTTCATGAATGAACTCACACAGCCAGAGGACCCTGACCCTGAAAAAAGTAGTTGGGAGTAACAATCTTCCCATAATAATAAAGCTAAATCATCATAATTTCCTTTAGAAAGTATTGACAAGCTCTTGCTTTTCAAGAGCAGAACTAAAAATTCAGTGACTAGGTTTCAATTTCCTTTACAAAAACTCTCCCCAAGCCCTGCAATGGAATATTCCACTCAGCATTCCACAGCAGGATCCGCCATTGCTCTGACAAAAATAGATACAGTATTGGAACACTCAGTCAATGGAGTAATCCAATTGTCTGAACATTCTTTTCTGCTTTGTCATTTACATTTTAATAAATCCCGGAACATGCCAGGCTGTATCGAGCTGTACCAAGTGCAGTGAACCACATGCAGTAACCAGATGCATCGAGGGTGTCATGCGACTCCTACAGAGCACCCGCATTTGGTTGGTGTGCATTTTTAGGTTTCTACATGTTAAATAGGGGTGCTCTCTGAAATTAAAAGGGAATAGTTTGCAAATTTTTTTTTGCTATAACCAACATTCTGTTTGTATAGTTGGCTTTCATAAGAGGTCTTAGGGAAGAGGTTGCTGTGTATAAATGATCTGAGAATTTTGGTGTCTGTGTATCCAAGAGCCACATCACATACACCTAGAAAAAAAATGGGGGATACATGCCTGTTCCTCTACCAGTTTACTTCATTAGAGAGAGACTCAGATAATTATATTTTAGTTACTTGATGTCTACTGATGCAAGATTTCAAAAAAGCAAGTCCTAACAGTGTGTGTGTGCGTATGTGTGTAGTTACTATTAACTTAATCCATTCATGTATGAGCCACCAAATGTTTCAAGGCTTTAAGGTATTTGTTGCTGTGACACCAGAGACCCCAGCGAACTCTTAGGATGTGGCTAAGGTGAAATGACACCATGAGGCTCCATCTGTCGGGGACTCCAAAGTGGCAGGTATGTGTTTAGAAATAAGGAACATCCAAAGATGAGACTACTCAGGTGAACTTCTGTTAATCCAAATTGTATGAGACATAAGGTTTAATCTTAGTTTTAGTTCAATGCTTTGCACCTAATTAAAGAAATTAGTCAAAGCCATCCAATGGTCATTGTAGACTTTCCTTTACAAATGTTGGATTATTATCCTTAGGGTTAATACTTTCACAAGGCCAGAGTTATTTCCTGTAAAATAAAGTACTACTATCAGGCAAATTTGATTAATGTCAAGTGTGTAATAAGCTCAAAGACTTAAAGGTATCTTGAAGAAGTTATTTCTTCTTTTCTGGTGTTTACTACTATTTAAATGTTTGCCATAGGGACTGTGAACAGCTACACACATGGAGTCAGGTGTTGTGTTGTGGAGACTGAGTGAAGTTCACCTGTACAGAGACTGAAAAGGCAAAAGAAAGGCAGTAATATTGCAATGCCAAAGAGACCATCAACATTTCTTAAGTTCCAGAATTTTCTCTTACTGTACCTACAGTATGGTATCTGATACATTAGGTATGTATGACCCAGCTGATACTACAATAACTACTATATCTTGAAGATTCCTAGAAAAAGGATAACTTCTTCCTCCACTAGGAGTATCACAATGCTTGCAGTCAAAATAATATTATGATTGTAGGAGAGTCAGTTGTGTGTGACGTTAGATGACACTCAGTGAATATGTATCAATAAACGAATTTCTCAGTCAACATTAGGGAGAATTTGAGGGGTATCAGTGTGAAGGTCAAGAGACACATGCTTTGTGTTGGGCAAGAGTTGGGCTTTTGTGAATGAAAAATCCTATGTTCTAGGTCTAATACAAGGACTGTGGTTTGTCTTCCAAGGTTTATGTGATCCTGAAGGGGTCACTATTGCAATGTGGCCTGGAACTTCTAAGAAGTGGCTTTCATTAGATTTTTAGGCCAACTGGGTGCATCCCCTCAGGAAGGATTAAGGTGGTTCTTCTAGAATCCTAACTCATTCTCAAGTGAAGATTGTTATAAAAGCCTGAACTTAGCCCCACCTTGTCTCTACAGCTTCCTGTTCTGAGAAGCAACCAGATCTCTTCCTTCTGCACTGCTTCTGCCATTGCCATGGGCCATGCAATGATCCCACTGAGAGGGAGACCTCACAGGACCCACACTATGCTGTTTAGATTTTCAGCCTCCATAACCTCTTCTCCTTACAAAAGTAGCTTGCCTAGATATTTTATTATAACAGTGAATAACTGATAAATCTATCTATATTTATTTCCTTTAAATTTCTGTAGTTAAGTTAGCTCTCCTATAAAATAAGTAGTAGTGAGTCACCTGTCCCAACTTTACAAAGATTTAAAGATTTTATGAGACAGAATCTCTCTGTGTAGTCCAGGCTGGTCTTGAACTTACTATACAGTTCAGATTGGCCTCAGATTTATGGGAATTCTTCTGCCTCAGCCTTTGGAGTGATGAGATTGCAACAAAGATTTTGAAAGTAAATATGACACTTTTTATAAAGTTCCTTGGGTATATACCCTGGCTTTTGGATATCCAAGTTAAGAGAGAAGAGCAGAGAGGAAATGATTACTAAACATGAACACAACTTTTCAGAATGATCTTTAGATGCTTCAGCCAAATGCCTCCTTCAGTTGTAAACCAAGAGGCTGCCAGTGATGACGAAGCCACAAAGCCCATGTAGTCTGATTCTCATTATTCTCTTGAATTTTCTGCACTGCAATGAATGGGCCATCTCTGATCAAGTAATTCCTTCTTTAGAGAACCCTGATGGTTTGCACATTTTCCCCTTCAGTTGACTCACAAGACTCTTCCACTGGTCCTTGCTTTGCCCTTAGTGTATGCAGTGTAAGTTTAGCATCTTTTCCATTTGTCAGTGCTACAGATATTGAAAGGAAGAAATCACTCCTCCCTGAGTTTTCTTTTATCCTCTGTATGAAGTGTCTTCCATCAGGTTCCCAAATGGCCAGTTCAAGCCCCTTCAGGCTCCCTGTTAGTTTGTCCAGCCCAGTTCACCCAGCTCCTTGGGAAATGTGCTTCTTTGCATTGCCAGCAATTTCCTAGAGAGGGACTGACAAATGAAAAGCAGAGCATGATTATATATATGTAATATTAATTATATATTATATTTAATATATATGTTATATATTAATATAATGTATAATACATATTATGTTATATAATATACATGTCATATATAATATATGTTATATTAATGTGATCATATGTATTATAGAATACATGATAAACAATTATATCATATATAATATAATAAATTACACATATATTATGCATAATATTATATATTCATAGGTGTCTAATTTCTATGAATAAGCTTTCTTATTAGTCTTCTTAGCAACCAGTTAAGAGTTAATCTCTATCACCTTCCTACCTGTTAAAACATGCACGGTGATGTGAGCCATGCAACTGTCAAACACCTTTCTCCTTATTCAGAGATTCATCCCATTATGCAGATCCCCATATCTTTTGACGTGACTAAGTTGTCTGACACATTAGGTATTTCTCTCCGAGTCATCTAACTCACATATTTGACTCAAATTTTCCCAATGGAGACCAGGAGAAACCAAGTCAAATGAGTGATTTGCTGCCACTCCCCAAGACTATCAGTCTAACAGCTACCAAAGAACAAGAAGTGAAGTGACTCGGCCATGGTTGGTTTTGCTTGTCTGTGGCACTCACATTCACTTATTTGTTTACTGAGTCTTCTCAGGGCAGGATTGCATCCGGTAGTCCAAACCGGCATTGAACTCACTGTGTAGCCCAGGCTGCCCTTGAACTTGCAGTGATCCTCCTGCCTCTGCCTCCTTAATACTGAGATTTCCTAGTTGGCTCACATCTACATTTGTATAAAACAAGTAATAGCAGTAAGTAACCATCTAGTAATGAATAGCAAAGTTGGCCTGGGATCTACATTTTTCTCCAGGTAATTCAGAGGGAATATTCCATAAATAAGTAATTTGAGATCCCTACTGCACACACCGATGTTTGCAATAACTCAATTTTCCTCTTTCTTGCTTTCTGGCTTCTGGCTTGTGCTTTAAGTTGATAAATAACTCTCTTTGAAAGAGGAGATTTAGGGTAAGCTGAGTTGAAAATCTTTTGTCTTTATCTATCCCCCAAAATAAGAGTAAATGTGATTTTAAAAATACATTGTTTGGGGGCCCGGCGGGATGTCTCAGTGGTCTAAAGCGCCTGCTTGGGAAAGCTTGGGTGGCTTCAGGGACCGCGGTTCAATCCCCGGCACCACATGCTGCGCCAGCCCTGCCCTCGGGGCAGGCTGAGCTGGCCCTAAAAATGAGTGAATAAACAAATAATGGTTCTGAAACAAGAAAAAAATAAATAAAATTTTAAAAAAAATACATTGTTTGTTTCCTTACCATAGGATCAATTCTCTGTGAGAGGAGCGGGAGGTCCATGTGGAAGGTGGGTCTGTTCTGGCTCCTCTCCATGGATTTAATTACCAAAATGCGTAAAGAAACTCACAAGAAAGCATTTTAAAAATGCGTTGAAGTTCATGAGAAAGCAGTTCTCCAGTCTGGCCCCAGAGGACAGACTTCTCAGCAGAGATCCAGTGTGTTGAGCTATCAGATGGCAGCGGTATCTAGAAACATTAAAAACCCCTTTCATGTTTTTTTTTTCCTCCAATCTTTATGTGCAGAGACTTGGCAATTCTTTTCTGAACTCCTTTTTCTGCTGTCCCTAGCCTGCTTCTCTCCTCCCTGCCATCCCTCCCTTCTTCCCTCTCTCCCTCCCTTCTGCTTTCCTTTCTCCCATGCTCCTTTTTGCCTTCTCCCTCAACCTTCATTTCTTCTCCAGTTTTTTCTTCCGGCACTTCATTTAAGTCTTTTCCCCCCTGTTTTTCTGGAAATTCAGGTGCCTTTCTACTCTTTATGCATAGTTAAAGAGCTGTTGCTTCTTCAGTTTGGGACATGGATGTAGCTTTGCTTCCCAGGTTATGACCATTCTCTTAAAATTTCACCTCTGCATTAAAATTTCTTCTGAGAATACAAAACGTGTGCAAAGAAATACGGGTCTGTCTGCTCTCTATTGAGAGAAAAAGGAGAAGTAAGGAAGGGAACTAAAATGACAAAGAGAAAGGAAGGGAGGAGAGAGAGAAGAAGGAAGGAAAGAAAGGAAGGAGCCTTTCCCACATGATGCCTACCCCGTCTTTTTTCCTGAATTACTTCAACAATTTCCTCTTCTCCTGTCTGATATCTTTAATAGGGAAATGATTAACATTTAAACCCCTGCTGAACCCTTTATTCGTGATCTGGTGGTTAACATGATTCACTTTTGGTACTCTTTTCTCCTTCTTCTGTAACCCCTTCTGCAGTTTATCAAGTAGACTATACCTCAGAGCGACCTTAGAAAGCCACGGAACCACGGGCTGCTGGGTACCAACCCCAGTGATTCCCTAGGTGTCAGGCAGAGAGCCAGGACTGACATTGCCAGGAAGTTCCCAGTCAGACTGCTGCTGCAGGTACTCAAGATACTAGACTATACTTTGAAAACCGTTGTTCTAATTCTAATCATTTCTCCTTCCACCAACACTTTTTCAGGGTAAGAAACAATCTCAGTTCTTCTAACAGTCTTAAATATCATTTATTTCCTGAAAGTCTTAATCACCAGTGTGGCTATTCTTTGAAATGTTTGATAATCCCTCTTTATCTGGAAGATTACAATGGGATACTGGATTGTGGCGAATTCTAACATAATGCAAGTAACAATCCCTTATATCCCTGTATTGATTTTCCCCAAAGGATCAAAACAGCACTTTATTATCTGCCTCATATTTATGAGATACTATCTCATATTGGTAGAGGAGACATTGGAAGAAAAGTTATCAAGCAACAGCCATGAAGATATACAAAATAAAACCTGAACTCAGTTTTTCTAATGCATAGTTCATAGCGTTCTCTCTCTCTCTCTCTCTCTCTCTCTGTGTGTGTGTGTGTCTTCCCACAGGATTTTTCTAAATTTTCAAGCCTAAGCTCTAGTTCAGGTGGTCATTGAATCAAGATGATTTTCTTTGATCTACTGATACAATGTCGAAAGAAGAATTAAAATGACTCAGGTTTGAGTACCAACTGCTAATAGTTGTGCAGATACAAAAACTAAGCCAAACTTAAGGATTTCTGCTCAAACAATATGAAAATAAAAATCTCTCTTAACTGGATCTTTAGTTGTATAATTGAAAGTAATGTCTTTTATTTATGACCCTAGCTTTGCTGTGCAGTTAACTAAGCATATTAACTTGGATGCAGTTTGTCCCCAGATTTTACTTCCTGTAGGAAAATAGTTTTCAGTCTGATTCTCCAAGTTAATTATAACTATGTTTCTTTTTTGTCCCAAATGTTCTATTTATTAGATAATTAGAGATTTGTATATTAAGAATTAGGCCTTTTTGCATGTTTGCAAAAATGAAAGTGAGAAAGAAAGACCAGAAGGAAAGCAGTTTCTTAACATACCAATTGTATTATTTACGTGCTCTCCAAGTCCTTCAGTTCTTTAGACCCCAGGGCCTTCTGTCTTTCTTACATCCCATCTTACATTCCCATCATGACAAGAAAATGAGGGTCTGTCAGCTTATGAAACCATAAAGCTGGGTTAGATTGGTTCATAAGAGTCCTATTGTTTGTTCCTAAACCATTGTTGCAAAGGTGAAAGCTCCAGCATTCAACTGTCACCCAAATCGCTGTCAGCAGCACTGGAGAAGGTATGTTATTTATTACCATCAAGGAAATAAATAATGCCAATAAATTAAATATTTTTCATTCAAATTGGACTAACCACATGAATTCAAAACGTTAGAGCGTATTATATCTATCTGTCTATCTATCTATTTACTTATTTGTTTATTTATTTAGTGGTACAGGGGATTGAACTCAGGACCTTATGCTTGCCAGGCAAGCGCTTATACCAATGAGCTGTATCCACAGCCCATAAATCTGACTTATAAATGGCCACTTATTTGCTTGCCCAAAGCAATGTAATGCTTTATGCTAAGCCAATAGTTTAAAATATTATAGAACTGGCTGAAAAATATTTTAATGGGCTGTTACATATTTTATACTTAATTTATTCAGTAAATGCATTAACTGAAGACTTCCTGTATCCTGAGAATACAAAGACGATTGATGCATGATCCCGTTTCTCAAAGCATTAATTTAATGAGGTAAGCAAGTGTGTGAAGACTTTCTGGTACTAACGAGCATTCAGTTACAGGAAAATTCATGGTAAATGTCTCTGCCTACATTGCTCCATAGAGAGGAAAAGCATGAAGAGAGGGGGGACAATAGCTAGAGGCCAGTGGGAGAGGGGATTTGAAATCACATGAAAGAATCAGTCCAATGCCTTCCAGTGATACTCTTTAGTAAATTCAGCTTCCAGGTTAGGCGAGCGTCAAGGGCACGGCGGGCCTGTGGAGGACCAGTGAGCATCGTCCTGCAAGGTCAGAGGGAACGGCTTTTAGATTCCAGAGGAAGCTGAGTCAACTGTGACCCGTTCCATCTGTTCTTGTAAATATTGTATCTAGAAAACTAAAACTATGTTGGCACAAGAATCCATAGCAAAGGGAAATATTAATATTCTCTCTCTCTCTCTCTCTCTCTCTCTCTCTCTCTCTCTCTCTCTCTCTCTTTAATGTGTTTAGCACAGGGTCTCTTTACACGGCTTCGAAGCGCAGCAGGGATCCTCGCTAGGATTACACGCACACGTCACCACGCCCAGTCTCAATCTCGCCCAGGGGGCGGGGCCGGCACCACAGGCCCCGGACTGAACCCCAGTCCCTGGACTAAACCCCAGTCCCTACATCTGCCTACACAGGCGCTTTAGTCCGCTGAGCTATCTGGCCGGCCCTCACACTCTTTGAGCCATAGTTCTCCCTCTAGGGCAGTCCAATTGCTGCAGCGAGATGTCCGTTTGTGTAGGTAGCAGCATGTCATGGCTAGTACACATTTAGCTGAACTCCTGTGGCAAAGACGCACGTGGATCTGTCCATAATTTCCTCAGCCTACTGGGCCTTACATCTGAGATCACGGTTCACATAATTAACTGATTTACATAAGGATTCAACTGATGACCTCCTTACCCCTGAGCTCATATCAGCAGATTGTAGAGTGACACAATGACTGAAGAGTTATCTTCTTGGTTTCAGTTCTTAATATGTTCTTTTCTTTTCCTTTTTCTTTTTTCTGTATTTGGTACAGGATTTCTATATGCAGCTTGCACTTAGTGATCCCTCTGTTTTCAGCCTCTCCAGTACTCAGATTACAGACCTGTGCCACCATGCCCCTTCTCTTAATATGTTCTTTTAAAAGGTGCAATCCGAACCTAACATGTCTAAGTGAAATACTGATTTTGACATCTGACCCCACCCCAAGTATGTCATAAAAGACTTCTTCAAACCTTTAAGACACATCCACTGTCCTTCTACAACCAGGTTAATCCTACAAGTCAATGTCAGTACTCCTTCAATTAGGGCTAAGAAGGATTTTAAAACTGGCTTTGAAGAAGAGTCATACTTTTTTGAACAGAAAAATACGTTCCTAAATCACTCATTTTTGCCTTGTTAGATGTAGATTCATCTACAGCCTGACCCCCCACCCCCATTTTGCATTCTCAGGCTATTTTATGACTGTGGTCCTACTCTTACTATGAATAAGAGTGACAACGAGGAATTCACTATTTCCACTGGTTCATTGCCATTTATAAAGTTGCGTTATCAAGAACTTTGAAGGTTTTGTTTTCAGGATCTGAAAATTGGCATTTGTGGAGGTGACCTGGTTGGATTGGGTGCCCTGCTGAATTCTGATTTCTAGTTTGCATATGGTCTCAGTGTTACTCAGCAACACCCTTTCGCAAAGCAGGAGGTGAGGTACCAGGCACAGCTTACATGGATTTCTGATATGATTTTGTTTATAATTTGTCTTTCTTTCTTGCATCTGGCTAAATATCTGACCATGTGAATTTCCGTGAATACTGAAGATCAAATGATCCAGATAGGTTTGCTTCTATTGTATAAATGATGCAAATGGTTCCTCGGGGAATCAAGCGCTTGCTCATAACTTGGGTTATGCTGGGAACAATTCACCGGGAGGGAGCCTAGCTTCTTCCCCACTTGGGGCCCTGCTTGGGCCTTCCCTGTGAAGTTGGACGGGGTTTTCTCCAGCATTCTCCCAGCTCTCAGTCCTCTCACACGTATCCTCCCTTTAGGGCCTCAGACACCCTCCTGGTACCTGTTAGAGAATATCTGAAAGATTAATCCTTCTTGGAGGTATTATTTAATAAGGTGGGTTCCTCCCTTGGGTATAAGTGCTTTAATAAAATAACTTTGCAGACAGAAAAGACTTAACAGCTCAGAGAAGAATTCTCCCTTGATAGATGTTTGACATCATGGCAGACATGTAGAAGTGAAGATAAGAGCTCCGACTAAATCACTTTTATTCGTGTTTCTCAACACCATTTACCTGGGATACACTGTCAAGCAGAGATCCTTCATTCTCGCAGCCTCTACTTTCTCTCCATTACTTTCAGTAATCTGGACACTTAGTAGCCTCCTGCTTCTTCCAATAGCTTTCTCATTCAAACCCACTGAAGTTGTGATGTGTGTGTTGCTGTCAACAGGAGTTTCTGTGCTTCCCTGATTGCTTTGTCAAGAGAGGTAGGTAACTCCAGAATGGGAGGTCCGGGACATATGCCAAGATTCTCAGTGCCACTCTGAAAACATCTCACTGTGGTTGTGGAATTGTTGATATGGTGTCTCAAAGTTCTTGAGGTGCCCTCTCTGTCTCCTTTTCGGTTCTTAAAATATTAGCCTTCCGATGGGCTCTAGAGGTCATCTGTATAGCTCTACCTGCCTTCTTCTCCATGGGTAATGTTCAGCAATCCTAATTATTTTCAAAACTTCAAGTACCACCATGTTTACCAACAGATAGCCAGATCCAAAGCTACAGACACCCCAACGTTGGCTTTTAATTCCATCTAACGCCTACTCTCCAGTATTTTGTTCCTCCATCTACCCAGCAAGCAATAAAATTACCTTTGTCCAGTACCAAAAAGCATATGTACACATTAGGTCAGGAGAGGGTTTCCTTTTAGACAAAATTCTTTCCTTAAATTCTAAACTGAACAAAATGTAAATGAAATAGGCTATATGTTCCAGGTTCATAGGATTTATTTGCCTTATCTAGGATGGAATCGACAGTATATTCATCAATATTCTCATTCTTGTGTTGCCCTTCTCCCTCTATGTGCTCACATGTATTATGTAGTCATTGAGCTACTTCCGCTTATCTCAGCCTTATCTTTTTCCTCCTCTAGGATGCTCTTCTCTGGCCTGTCCCTCTTACTGGATACCTACATGCACTGAAAACTGTTGCATTAGCATGAATGCTGGACGTCTTCTCTTTTTCCTATAATCTGAGGAACCAGTTGCAGGGTAAAATGCCTTTTGCGGCAAATCTATCCAGTCCACTATCATCAAACCACTGCTCTACATGCGAGCAGTTGCTGTCGTCATTTTAATTCTAACAACAGACAGAAGTTCCTCAAGAAAACCTTCTATGACTTCTCTCCAATTAGATGTTGTCCTTTTGTATTCTCATAACTTGCTGTAACATTTTTCTTTGTAACATTCAAAGCTTATAGCTACATATTTAGGCAGTGAACTGCAGGGATGACAGACATGAGTGTTTCACTCTCCAGTGTTTCTCTATCTCTTAGTTTATTCCTGGCATGTCATAGGTAATGGTGAATGCTAATTCAGGCTTTTATTGTTTCTACTAATACTAAATTTTATGACCAGCCTTGTCTTTAGTATAAAATCAAAGGGATATCTGATTTACTTTTTCTCTTCTTCATTTATTCCATATATCTTTCAAACAAATAATAAATATATATTGCATGATTACTATATGTAAATCTCCTTTTAAGCAAACAGAGGTGAAATAGTTGAAAACCTTGTCCAGTGAAGGGAAAATACCAACATAGCAAAATAAAAAGTGAATCATGGGACACTGAACTTTCTCAAGTGGGGAAGGGGATCAAGAAATTGAAGAGAGGGGGTGGAAAGATAGCTTAGCAGACTAAAGCACCTGCTTAGGCAAGCACAGGATTTCCTGTGGTTTGATCCCCAGCAGCACGTGGCCTGCTGGCCTCACCCCCAGAGCAGGCTGAGCTGGCCACAGAGTCTGTGGTGGTGCACGCCGATAATCCCAGCACTGGGGAGGCTGAAAACAGGAGGATCACTATGAGGCCAAGCTGCATAGTGAGACCTTGTAACAACCAAATATGTGAAAGAAAGAGGGGGGAAGGGAAGGAAAAGGAAGGCAAGGGAAGGGAAGGAAGGGAAGGGAAGGGAAGGGAAGGGAAGGGAAGGGAAGGGAAGGGAAGGAAAAAGAAGGGTGGAAGGAACAGGGAATGAGAAAAGGAATTATAATAGATTATGCGCATCACCATCTCCACACAAGGAATGAAATATCATGCACTGATATATATATATATATATATATATATATATATATATATATATATGAAATCATTAAGTACTCAAGAAGAAAGCTAAAGGTTACTTACATCCTGCAGGACTGGAGAAAACTTCAGAGAAAAGAAACCTTTGGCTGAGACTTGAAGGGTACTAGAACTTAGACAGGTGGAGATTGGAAGGAATAGCATTCCAGATGCCAGAAAGAGTGAGGCCAGAAGCTGATGACTTTCTGCTTGGAGTGCCATGTGCATGTGAAGGAGAGAGCCAGGTCCTTAGTGACCTCAAGTGGGAAGGAGCAGTGACAGCGAAGGCTGAGCACAGATCCCGCGAGATATGCTTGTAGACTCACGTGTCTTATTCTTAGGCCGGGGAAGCCTGTGAGAACAGTCACCTTGTCTCAGTTATAAGTTTGGAAGATTCTTTCAACACCCCTGTGTCTCCCCATTGAGTTGTCTTTTGACCTGAGCACCTCTCTTCACAAATGTTGGCTCCCTATTTCATGTTGTTCTAGAGAAAGAACTGTAACCCTTGCTGCCTTGTGCTGAAGTCAGTGGCTAAGTGTACCTCATAGTCATTGCCTGAACTTTGAAACTCTGCTTAGTATTTGCAGATGCTTAATCCTGGTGTTCTGAAATGAATAGACACGTTAGATAAAATCTGTCAATTCAGGTCCTCTTATTTGCACTTTCTGCTGAGGGAAGCAAGGCTAGCAATGGGCAGAACTGACTTTGAAGCCCACTTGTTTTCTGCCATGAATGCATCAACTTTCTCCTCCTCTTCCTCCTCCTCCTCTTTCTTCTTCTTCTTCTTCTTCCTCCTCCTCCTCCTCCTCCTCCTCCTCCTCCTCCTCCTCTTCTTCTTCTTCTTCTTCTTCTTCTTCTTCTTCTTCTTCTTCTTCTTCTTCCTCTTCCTCTTCCTCTTCCTCTTCCTCTTCCTCTTCCTCTTCTTCTTCTTCTTCTTCTTCTTCTTCTTCTTCTTCTTCTTCTTCTTCTTCTTCTTCTTCTTCTTCTTCTTCTTCTTCTTCTTC
>PVJA010046503.1:0-15094 GCA_004027025.1 Myocastor coypus
ACTTTTTTTCCTATTAAAATCTGTCTTACTACATTATGTTCTGTTTATGACTTTTCAAATTTAAAAAAAGAATAAAATTTGAATGCATTCTGCTAACTACCATTCCTCTTTGCTCACAGGCAACAAATGATAGTTTGACAAACACCAATGGGAAGGAGTCGTACACACTTAATATTCTTTTTCCTGTTTTCATTTTAATGCAGGTGATTGTTACAGGGTCTCACTACTCAGCTCAGACTCATGGTGATCCTCACGCTTTCAGCTTCCCCTGCACTGGCACCACAGGCGTGTGCAATAACACGGGGATTCTGTGGCCATCTCAGCTAGCCTTTAGGCGAGGCTGATGCTCCTGTGCTGTTAGGGATTGAACTGTGGCCCCTGTGCTTACCTAAGCTGCACTTTAGTCCACTGAGCTATCTTGCTGGCCCTCATGCTTAATATTCTTATACACTTTATATATTCACCATATAAATACATTAGTTTTAAAAAGCCACATAGGTGTAGGTATTACAGAGGCATTGAAAGGGAGAACAAAATAAAATCGTATCTGTAAGATAAAATATAAACTGAGAGAGAAATAAGGGCAGGATGGAAGCAGGCAAGGGGACGGAGCTCGTGCAGATCGCAGGAGCCAGGAGAGTGGGAGAGGGAACTAGATAGAGAAGAGGCACTAGGTTTAAGGTTCACAAAACTCAATGACTGTGCACTTGGTATTCCATAAACATGAATTGAGATTATTAACATCAACAAGAACGAACAAGGGGAAAAGGAATTAGAGACAGATCGAGAGAAGGAGGAGGAATATAGAAAAGAAGGGAACAGCTGAACCATGGTCGGGGAAGGCAAGACGCCTGTGCCGCGGACATGAGCTAACAAATAAAATATATGCAACGACTCGAAGAGCAAATGGGGAAATTTTATGCTAAGACAATGTCATAGTCCATGTCACTCTGTATGAAAAATCTCACAACTGTATCTGAACAAAGGCTAAAAATTAAGAGTGCTACTTTATTTCAAAATCTCTGTGCAGTGCTCTTGAATTCAGTGATCCATCCCCAACATGGTCATGTGTGGCACTCCTTGCTCCCTGGTGTTGAGGACTCACGTGCTGTCGGACACTGCTCAGCTCAGTGCATGCAGAGCCGGGCACAGCTCGCTGTGCCTTCGCGCTGTCCGTCTCCCTCTCAGGCTCTACAGGCATAGCTCTTTACCAAAAAGGTGTTATTTTGATTGAGGTAGCGCTTTCACTTCTTTATGATGCTCATTATGGTGACTCAAAATATGTACATGGTGAATAGTGATTAACTCATTGTAATACACATTTCTTTCCATTAAGAATTAATAATTGTAAAAAAAAAAAAAGAATTAATAATTGTATTAGGTCTACTAGTACTATTTACATATACATGATAATCAATCCATCACTGGGAAATGATACCAGTATATGATATGATTCAAGTCCTCATTTTCCCATTTCAAGTCCTCTTTTCAACCTGTCGTCCCCTCCTTATTTACAAAGCTTTTTCCATTTTATTTTTCTTTTCCCATCTTACTGTTTTCCCTTCCTTCCTGCTCCATGTAGCTCCCTTTTTCTCCAGAACATTTTCTTCCTTTTCACAACAGTTATCCCTCATTTTGGTTCTGATTTGCACTTTCGGCATGTAACACCAGAGGGCAATGTGACAGGTAACTCAGGTGAGTCTGATTTATTTCAATTAAGACTATTATCTCCATCCAGTTAAATATATCTTTTTTAATGTCCATTTCTGTCTTTTGTTTGTTTAGGGTCTCACTACTGAGTCATAGTGATCCTCCTGTTTGTACCTCCCAAGCACCGGGATTACAGACGCGCGCCAGCATTCCCAGTCTCCATCGCAGGCTCAGCGCGCTCTAGAGCTAGAGCTGGGCCGGCGCGGCACAAGGGGCCAGGAACCGAACCCTGGCCCTTGCGCTTCCTCTAAGCGAGCGCTAAATTGGCTGAGTTATACCGCCGACCCCATCTGTTTAAATATAAAGGTCAAATATATTCAACTTTATGGCTGGCATACCTATCCCTATAATTTTTATCCATTCCTCAGTTGATGGGCATTTAGAGGATTTCCAAGATGCAGCTGTTACACACTGTGCTGCTATACAGATAGGAGCCCATGAATTGCTGTTGTATAATGACTTAAATTTTGATATATTGAAAAATATATTTTTCAATAATTGTGAGACTCTCAGGTAGATAGATGATAGATAGATAGATAGATAGATAGATAGATAGATAGATAGATGACAGATGATAATCAGACAGAAATAGATAATATCATTTTAAATGGAGACACTTTGGGTTTCAGTTAGGGTTTTTATGCATTTTTATACTTTTCATAATGTCTATGATGATGCAAAAATATAGGTGTTTGATAATATTTCTTCCAAGCTGATCTCTCTACTTGTTAAATGTCTGTATATTTGGTTACTGATTTTGTTCCTTTTTCATGATTGATTATGTTTAAAAAGTAATTAAAGTCACTTCTGCCATATATAAAACATAGAACAATGTTTTTTATCTCATAAATATTTAAAATAGGTGAAATAAGTAGCCTTATTGTGTGTATTTGAAGAAAAAATAGAGTAAAAACTGCACATAAGTAAAAGTCATGATCTCTCTCATAGACATAAATACACATTTTTTTTAGAACCAGGGATTGAACTCAGGTCCTTGCACTTGCCAGGCAAGCACTTATTCTACTGAGCTATCTCCCCAGCCCCTTAAATACACATTTTGGAATGAACATCAAATCAGATTCTAATAGATTAAATCTTTTCCCTCAGCTAGCCTTAGCCCTATTTGTTCAAATACTATTCCGATGTAACTTGTATAACCTCAACTTTAGGATTGTACTTTACATTTTGTGTCTTCTAAATACAAATTGCTTATTTTGTACAAAATAGCTGATCCAAAATTTTAAACTAAATGCAAGACTTGTCTGTTTTAAATTGCATTTCTCAAATGACCAGTGATGTTGAATGTTGTCATTTATTTACTTGACACTTGTACTTCTTCATCTAAAAACTGTATATTTATTTCAGATGCATGTATGTACCCGGTGATATGAAAAACTAGTTGGAAGACTACACTGTGCATTACAACAAATAATGTAAAACTCGTATTTTGTTAAGCAATTTTTTTAAATTTTATTTTACTTTGAAAATTAAAACCAAAAGCAAAATAAATAGCAGAAACAAAGACAGAACCAAGCTAACATACAACAACAAATATATTACAAATTTTCAAAACAAGAACAACTAGTCAACAATATTGTTCTATTGTCTATTTTTATTTTCAAATCTGTTCGGGGAAATTTTTTATCATTTTTAATTTTTTCTGTTTTAATACTATTTTGTATTTTCTTTTAAAAATGAAAAATTTAAAACATCTTTGGTGAACTTTTATGACAAAAGTAGGTTTATTCATGAGGGCAAATAACACTTCTTAGAGTAAGCATAATATGAGTTTATTCAACTAAATATTCTATGTATGAAACATCTGTATACTAGACAAAAGCTAATTATTAAAGTGTTTATATCGGTAGATATAGAATAATAAATATTATTGGACATGTTATGTGCATATAATGTTTTCTTAATTGTTTTTATTCCCTCTCACTCAATCTTACCCCATGTGTGTGTCTATCGTCTCTGTCTCTCTGTCTATCTGTCTGTCTGTCTGTCTATCTGTCTGTCTGTCTGTCTATCTGTCTGTCTCTCTCTCTCTCTCTGTGTTTCTGCCTCTCTCTTCTTTCTCTCTCTTCTTTTTCGTGTTGTGCTAGAGATTGAATGCAAGGAACACTAAACTATAGTCACAACTAATTTTATTTTTATTTTTATTTTTGCATTAAGGTAGTGTTTTGCTTGCTTAGTCAGAGTGGCCTCAAAATCCCAGCCTAAGCTTGTCCAATATCGGGAATTATGTGTGTGAAATACTTTGCCTAGTTTGTCTTGTTCAATTGCTAGTAAAAACTATTCAGATCTTGAATATTAAGTCTTTGTTAGAATTCAATTTTATATTGAGGAAAATATTTAGACACAGTCAAAGAGAGATAGGCACAGTAAGTTGTGTGAAGAAATGAGCATGAATCTAATATAAATTAAAAGTTGAGATAAATAAGAAAACATGCAAGAAGAATTAGGATTTAACAAATGTAGTCTATAAGATGGGAGCTAGACTTAGGTATCAGATGTTTTATGTAGTATAACAGGCACATTAGTTTGCTAAAAATTGTGCATTAAGCATGAAAATATTACTGTAAGTTCAGATTTCAATGTACCAAAACTTGTGAACAACGATATAAACGCGGAAGTGATATATTGATAATTTAGAATAAGAAAGGATCATGAAGAGAAAGAGTTAAATTTGTGGTTTTGAGTTTCAAAATAGCATTTTCTACCTTTCATAATTGTCTTAGTAACTTTTCTCTAGTTGCTGGGACAAATACCCGACACTCAAAATGAAGGAAGGAAAGGTTTATGTAGCTCACAGTTTGTGGAGGCTTCAGTCCATATTCGGCTGGCCCAAGGCTGAGTGGAGCAGGACAGAGAGCATCCAGTTCATGGCAGTGGAACAGCAGCAAAATGGCGACAGAGGCAGCACCAAACACAGCAGCAGAGCAACAGCTCTAGTCTTTCTCTCTGTCTTTCTTTATATTCCTGTCAGGCTCTCTGCCTTAGCATATCTGCCCTAGACCACGCCCATAGTCCCAGTCCTACTCAGAGTGATAATCTCATCAGTACTTAAACACATAATCCCAGTGACTCATGAGTCAAGTCTCAATCTATAGAAGTCCCTGCCCAATGACTACCATGAGGCTTTGAGGGGACAAAAAACCATAACAACAATTATTTTAGAAGCTAGAATTAATCAATTCTAGAAAATTACCCTTAAGTAACAGCTGAAGTAAGTATTTTAACTAAGTTTGGAAAACTTTCATGTTATGAGTTTTTTTATCTAGTAGGGAACAATTTAGTTATTTCTAGTAAGTGAAATTTATATGACAAAATTTGAGAAATTAAAAACTGCATGGCCTTCAAATTTTCTGTCCCCATTTGATAGAAATTTTATAATGGTTTACCTAAGTGATATTCCAAAAAGTGAGACACATATAAATTGGTTAATTAGTCCCGAAAATACTGAATTCTTTCTAATCTTGCTATGGGATATGTCAGACTTCATCCGAGTCTCTAAAACTTGAGTGTGTTCCCACAAAAATACATGCTGATGTTTTTACACCCAAGCTGTCAGTATTGGAAATTGGAGCTCTTGCAAATGGATTAGGGCATTGGGATGGTATACCTGTGAAAAGAATGTGTGACCTTAGAAAAGGCCACATATAGCTCCGGTGCTCCTTCACATAATAACACTGCAAGAAGGAGCGGCAAAATACTGATCTTGCCAGTACAGCCTCGAGAAGGGGAACACATGTCTGCTGCTTGTACCCTATTCATGCAGCAGTATTTTGCTGTAGCAATCTGAACAGAGTAGGCACACATGAATCAGAGCTGACAGCATTAATTCGCGAAGTGTTTGGTGAGCACCTCCAGAAAACTTAGACATTTGAGTCTTTGAAAATACGTATATGACTATATGGAACAAACTCAATGGAATGCATTTTTCTTTTCTTTTAAATTTATTAGTTATTATCATTATTTGCAACATTTAATACATTGCATAATGTTGTCTTCATCATAGTTGTTCAGAGTACAAGATGCAGACATGATTTCTTATCTCAATATCATTAGTAGAGATCTTCCTTTTAAACGCACAAAGAGAAGGAAACTGTATATTTAATCTAACAGTTCATAACAGTAGTGGATTATCAGCTCATCTGGCGTATACAGCGTGTTCCAGCCAGCCACTTCTGAACACACATTTTTTTAGCTGAAATGCATTTTTCTAAGACAGAAATGAGGACTAGAAAGCCAGAAAGACTTTAAGATATTATTGAGAAATCTCGAAAATTAGCCAGCTATAAATTCAGTGTTCTTATTCTGATATGGATCAGTTCATTAGTATATTTATTTATTTATTTATTTATTTATTTATTTATTTATTTGCAGGACCGGGGTTCGAACTCATGACCTTGCACTTCCCAGGCAGGCACTTGTGCCATGGAGCTATCTCCCCAGCCCCAGTTCAATAGTATTTTGTACAAAAATCAACCTTATACACAAACTTTATAAAGTTTGCTTATTTAATACTTTTGATGACTGAAACTGCAAATAGCATAGCACTGGCTTTGGCAAGATTAGATACTTCATGGTCACTAGGGAAAATGTCCATCATCAATGGTTCAAAAGAAAAGATAAAGGTTGATTGTTCAATTTTTTTTTTTCAAGGGATTCAGTCCATGGGTGATCAGCCACAGGGCAGAAATGGCACGGTAAAAGAAAATAGCAGGAGAGAGCCTGTGGCAGCCAGGAATCAGAGAGAAAGAAGGGAAGAGCTAGAGCCAAGCATCTGTCTTTCTGTTATGCACACAATAACCCACATCCAAGCCATTCCCATCTCCTCAGTCGTACATCCATCTCTGAATGCATCAGTGCACTCATCCACGGTGTGTATAGCTTTCCACTGATCACATATATTTCAAGTTCTGAATTGCTGAGGTGTTTCAAGGAAGTGTTTGATCTGCGATCTAAGAGCTCCACAGCAGTAGTGGCACACAGATCATGGAGCATCCAAGAAATGAAAGACCATACAGTGCAACTAGAAGCCTGAGCATGATTAAAAGTTCAAGATCAGACTTTTAGAACAAACCATTCTGCCCTGAGGATAGGCTTTTATTCCCTCCCAAAATCAATGCTTCTGCTGAGTGTAAGAATATGTATTTCTAACTCCTTCCTCTTAAATATTGCATGAAGCCCCACATTATAGGTTGAGTATTAAGATTTTACTGTTGACCACTGAAGAGTGAACATTATTCAAAATTATTTTTCCCAGTGGATGTGTGAACAAGCGATGGGGCCATGCGGGAAGAGGGGCTGGAAAGGAGATGGAAAAAATAATTAAAATGAAAATGATAAAAATAGAGCTTTTGTCAATAGGGAAGGAGAGTAAGGTAGCTCAGTGGTCTACGGGCCTGCCTGGTAAGTGCACGTGCACAGGTCCAATTTGCCTAACCCTGGGCCCAGCCAGCCACTGAGTCTGGGCATGTTGGAGCACGCCTCTAGCCTCAGTTCTAGGAAGGATCAAACAGTAGGATCACTATGAATCTGGGCTGCATAGCAACACCCTGCACAAAAGAAAGAAGAAAGAAAGAAAGAAAGAAAGAAAGAAAGAAAGAAAGAAAGAAAGAAAGAAAGGAAGAAAGAAAGAAAGAACACAAAGGGAGAAGAGGGGACTACGGAATAAAAAAATAAAGAAAAGAAGAATTAAGGCATGCTATATTCATGCGCCAACTCCTCCACAGTAACTGTAGTCATTATGGACTGTAGACATGTTTTCCTAAGAAAACAGATTAGCCTTTCAGAAATTGCAAGGAAATCATTGCCAGTGTTGACTTTTCCCCCTATGGTTATGTGATCCAGTTTTCTAACAGGTGTGTCATCGTATTTTAAAGATAATATTGATACAATTTAGAAGCTCAAAATGGCCGGGCGTGGTGGCGCACACCTGTAATCCCAGCACTTGGGAGGCTGAGGCAAGAGGATCGATGCGAGTTCAAGACCAACCTGGGCTACAAAAATGAGCTCAAGGCCAGCCTGAACTACATGGTGAGACCTCGTCTCAAAAAAAAAAAAAAAAAGTGCAAAATGATTATATCCATCATACAGAATTTGTTCCTATAGGCAATATATTTTATTAGCCTTTTTCTCCCAATCTCTTTTACTCCTTTCAACTTTGTTTTATTTTGTTCTTTCTTTCCTTTCCTCCTTTCCACTCCCTAGTTCCTCTTTCCTTTTGAACAATTTCTTTCTATTTCACAACATCAACTGTAGGGCCATGGGCTAGATCTGAAGCATAAGTACCTGCCTGTAAATCACAAGATGTTGAATTTGATCCCAAGTATCATTAAAAAACCTACAGTAAAACAAAGTAAAGGCAATTGTATATTTTGGTTCTTATTTCTACTTTCAGTTTCTGACACCAGGGACAAAATGCAATATTTACACATACATGTATGATTTATTTCACTTAAGATTCTGGTCTCAATTTATATCCATTTACCTAGCAATGCCCCAAGTTTATCGTTTTATGACTAAGTAGTACTCCATTGTATATAAACCATTTTAAAAATCCATTCCTTGGTGGGAGGCATTTAGATTGTTTCTAAGATTTAGCTATTTCACACTGTGTTGCTGTAAACCTGGGTGTGTATATATTGCTCTGCCTTAATGTGTTTAATGCTCCTGAGAAGATACCAACAAGGTGAATGGCTTGGACAAATGAAACTTAATACTTGTTTTTTTTTTTTTTTTTTTTTTTTTTTTTTTTTTTTTTTTTTTTTTTTTTTTTTTTTTTTTTTTTTTTTTTTTTTTTTTTTTTTTTTTTTTTTTTTTTTTTTTTTTTTTTTTTTTTTTTTTTTTTTTTTTTTTTTTTTTTTTTTTTTTTTTTTTGAGAAATCTCTACATTAGTTTCCATAGAGATTGCACTGGTCTACATTCTACAAACAGTGAAGAGGGTTCCTTTCCACCTACATCCCCAACAGCACTTTTTATTGGTTGTTTTCTTGATGCTAGATGTCATTTCCAGTGTGAGAAGAAATCTCAATGCTGTTTTAATTTGCATTTCTTCAATCACTAGTAATGCTGAACATTTTCTCACGTTTATTTCTCATTTGTGTTTCTTCCTTGAGAGGCATGTATTCATCTCAGATCCCTTTTTTTTTGGCGTGGGTGTCTTTAAGTTTGGGGATCTGATTTTTTTTTTTAGTTATTTATGCTTTCTAGATATAAGTCCTTTGTCTAAGGGATAATTGGCAAATTTTATCTTACTCCGTTGGTTAATTTTTGCACTTTGTTGGTGATTTCTTCTGCTGTGCTTTTAAATAGGATTAAACCCCTTACTTTCTTCATATTATTTCACATGTGATCAGCGTTTCACTTATCGAATCTTTGACTCCATCTATATCTTCAAGATTGGACCTAGTATGTCTTCCAGTATATTTTGTATTTCTGTTTTAATATTTAGGTCTTTGATCCATTTTCATTTTAGTTTGTTGTATGTTGACAAATATGTGTCTAATTTTAGTCTTCTGTATGGGAAAGCCCAGTTTTCCAGCACCATTTATTAAATAGACTATTCTTCTCTAGTAAACATGTTTGGCCCCTTTGCAAAAGATATGGAGGTTGTGTGAGTTTAGAGTTTTTCTGTAATTTAGAGTCTGTTCCATTGATCTGCAGGTCTATTGTTGTGCATTTAACATGCTAATTTTATCATAGTAGTTCTGTAGTATTATTTCAAGGTAGGGAATGCTTTTGTTCACTTGTTTGGTTTTTGGCGGTACTGAGGATTGAATCCAGGACCTTGCACTTGCCAGGCAAGCACTTACTCTCCTGAGCTATCTCCCCAGCCCCTTCAAGTAAGGGATTGTTATGCCCCCAGCCTAAAGTAACCAGCAAAACAAATTTTCCCATAGCATTTCACATTTAAACAGTATGTTATGATTAATAGTTTTATGTGTCAGTTGTATGGGTATCATAACACCCCTTACATGTATTCTTGGCAAGAATCAAGTGGTCATATTCAGGAGGACCAGATATATCCAGTCAAACTATGAATAGGTTTGTACATACCTGCAGTTTCCAATGTATCATTGAAAACCTGTGTAGTCAAGCAGGTATCCAGAGACATAATAACCTTCCTGGGGACAAAATAAATTGATGAATTGTTTTTAAGCTCTGCAATAAAAATTTCACATGAAAAAACAAAGTAAAAGAAGAAAAAGTAAGTGTTTACTTAAGATTTTGGGCAATAGGAAGGTCTTTTGGATTGAGTGTACCAAAAACTTTTAATTTGAAAAATCATCAAAAAGACATGTAGGTAGTAAGAGTGCCTTGTTTTTCTCTTGAAAGCAGATGGCGTGCTGTGCATTTCTGTTGGCCTATGGAAAGAAGCAGCCAATGTCCAATGGACTGCACAGAGCCCGGGCATCCTCTGGCAAGATTTGGCACTATACTGACTGAGAAGAGAAGCCTTGGCAGGATTTTTAGAAAGAGTGCATGTGAAATCTTATTTTATTTAATGGAAAAAAAAAAAAAAAACATATTCTGAAAAGTTGATTCTTAGCTGATTGTCCCAGTTACTTCTTGTTCCTCAACACGGTGTCTGACAGGCGCAACTTAAAGGCAAATAAGTTTACAGTCGGTAGTCAGCTAGTTTCATGGAGGAAAAATATGGCGGACCTTGTCTGGCAGGGCAAAGGTGTTTGCTTCCTGGCAGCCAGAGCCAGGACAAGGAGCACTGAACATGTCCACCTATGGATGGTGACACACCTCTTCAAACAGAGCGAGGCAGCTTAATCAGACCAATGATTGGACAGTCCTTCCGCAGCCCTGTCTATTAGCCCCTGAGGCTTTTGCATGTCCCTGTCTGTTGAACCAATAACAGTAATTTATGAATGACAAAGAGCAGAATACATAAACCTTGATGGTGCAGCCGCCTGCACACACATAGCTCACCTATTGCTGCCGGCACCATTATGAACGAAGGAACAATAAATTAAGCCAAACAGAAGATAAAATGATGGAATAAAACAGGGACAAGGCACAAATAAGAGGTCTCCGGATGCTTCTAGTTAGGTTTTACAGGCAATATTTTTATAAGTAGAAGAAGCATACTCTAAAATAATACAAATGAGCATGCTGCATACATAAATCAGTAGTGGTTATTATCATCCTCAAGTATAACACACTGGCATAATTCTACTGTTATACGTACAGATAGATAGCATTGCAAGAGGTTTGTATCAGGAGAGTGTCAACTGATTGGCTTAGAGGTCAGCCAGTGATTCACACAGTACACTGCCCCGCTGTGTCAGGGTGGGCCGTGGAGCACCTGCCGTGGGTACGAGTTTGGTCCACTTCCCACTTCTCCCTACTTTGCACCCCTGCACTGCATCCAGGATGTTGTAAACTTTAGCTGATTTGCTGAACTGTGGCCTTAACCAAGATATTTCTCTTATGTAGCCAGCTGACTCCCTAAACTGTGAAACAAGTGAAATCTCCTGGATTTGAATTTATAGGGCAAGTCCAATGTCGTGACTTAGGAAAATACTTTTAATTATACACTGCGGGTTTCATAGCACTTTTCTGTATCTTTGAACATTTTATGAAACACTAAAGTGAAACAGAAAGAATCCTGAATGACTATCTATATCATGAAGTGATATACCACTTTAGATAGACAATTCCATTTCATAAATAGAGCAATGTAAATTTCTTTATTATCCTGTATTATCTAGGTAATTATTTCACCTCTCTTTTCACTAAATATCTTGTTTCTTCATAGTTTTCTAAATGGTGTGTCTCTTTATTAATTTGTCTAAGTTTATTGCCTAACCTGTAATGCTTCAGTTCACAAACGCTTCTACTTGCCAACGATTCGGTTCAGAAATGACAGAGCTCAGCAAAAGTTTGCTTCCTTTTGCAAACTGTTTAGATTGAAAATAAAAGAAAACCCATAACCATCTTCCCAATAAAAAATGTAGGCACACTTCAGATTTGTAAAATAATTAAATTCAAACACAGAAGTGCCACTGTACTTCCTGATTCTTTTCTAGATCCTAAAGATAGTCAAGATTTTTCTACTAAGAAAAACATAAAATTCAGATATCTCCATTGCTGTTTGAAACTAAACTTTGACATGATTTTTCAATATCTTTATAGCTTGGCAGTTTGAAAAAAAGAACTATGTTTAACTTCTTGAATGCTTGCATTTGTTGCTTTTATTTCTATCATTTTCAATGTCTTTAAATTTGTTAATGTTTTTATATCTCTTTGTTATAGTTGTTTCTTAAGTCTTTTTTTTTTAAACTATTCTTCATCATTAATTTCATTTATAAACTAGTTTGCAGAGTGTATGGGTAACAAAGCATCTTGGCTTTTTCATTACTTACTTATTTGTTTATTTGTTTGTTTTTTATTTGGTACAGAGTTTCATTATGCAGTTCAGACTCACAGCAGTCCTCCCTTCTCACCCTCCCGAGTGCTGTTGCTACAGACAGGCACCCCCAATGCCCAGTTTTGGGGGCTGGCATGCACTCTCACAGTGCTGGAGGTAGAACCCAGTCCTTGCACTTGCCAGGCAAAGCACTTAGACTGCTACGCTATCTCCTCAGCCCCATCATCTTGGTTTTTTATGCATAATAGAAGGTCATCATATTTATGCTATGTTGGAAAACACTTAAGCTTACTATTCAAATCTGGGCTTGTTTCATTATTTATGCAGAGATTCTCTGCCTTTTTTTTTTTTTTAGCTAAGAGATTCTGTGCCATTGATAGCTAGCAATCATTTTCCAGTAATAACCTCATGTACATTCATCTTTACCCTATTTAGCTAACTCAGTTTTGAAACAGACTTAAGACTACACTTAGACTTGTTTGCCACTGGGTTTTATGCTACCTTCCAAAGCTTTATATGTGTTTAGCCAGTGAACATTGTGTTTTCAGTGCGTCAGCAAGTTTTTTAACATTGGGATAAATAAGCCATTGCACATAATGCTGCAAAGAATAATGCTTTAATTAGTTACCAGTGTTTGGGGTACATAGCAGATGCCTTAAAAACAAATTCTTTTTAAATATTGAACTATTAGATACATACATCGGCAGTTAAAAAAGTAGTACTTGAGGGGTTGGAGAGATAGCTCAGGGGCACAAGTGCCTGTGTGGCAAGTACAAAGTCCTCAGTTCAATCCCTGGTTCCACAAAAAAAAAAAAAAAAAAAAAAGACACATATTTGTTTAACATTTAAGGAATGACTGGTTTTGTATGATTCATAAAACTCAAAAAACTGCCAGACAACAAACTTCAAATATTACTTCAAGCACTTTTTTTTTTTTGTATTTTTAAGGAAGGGTCTACAGGGTGTTCAGGGTCTCACTACTAGATTGGGCTCATAGTGATCCTCCTGTTTACAGCCTTCCAAGAGCTGGGAGTATGGGCGCAGGCCACCTCAGCCATCCTCAACTGCCAGCTCAGTGTATCCCTGGGGGCGAAGCCAGCACCCTAGGCCCAGGGATCTCACCCTAGCACTCTGTGCCTGGTTGCAGACGCTTTAATTTGCTGAGCTATTTGGCTGTCCCTGAAGCATATTTTTAATGAGTACAAATTTGCTGTTTGTAATGATCACATTCTCTGTGGCAAGTCGGTATGTGTACCTAGCATATCTTAACTTTTTTCCACTCCTTTTCCCTTCTGCTCAGTCTGTCAATCACTGAAAGAAAATGCGGTGACTTTCTTTACTGATGCAACTGTTTCTTTGAACATAAATAATGTAGAAATTGAAGAAAATATATTAGCACTCTATCAGACACTCCAGACATAATGAGCATCACACTTAGAACTTGTAGTAAGTAACACATTATGTTCAAATATTACACTCTATTATCAGGTGAAATAAGAGGCACTGGAGAGAACTTTATGAATCACGTTGAACTACACAAGAGAAGATCAGTTTATATTAACAGATATAAAATGAGTCTTGTTAAGTTTTAATTTTCTGTAAACTGCTAATTGAAACATTCAAATCATAAATTTGGTAGGACACAAGGTAAGTAAATATAATTTAAACGTATACTAGCTGGGCGTGGTGGCTCACGCCTGTAATCCCAGCACTTGGGAGGCTGAGGCAGGAGGATCGTTGTGAGTTCCAGACCAGCCTGGGCTACAAAAGTGAGCTCAAAGCCAGCCTGAACTGCACAGTGAGACCCTGTCTCAAAAAAGAAAAAAATGTGGGATAAACGTATACTCATTACCTGTTACATAAACACAATTTGTATTTCAGTATTCTATTGACTTACTGTTTTATATTGTACATGTTTGATAATTAACTAATAAAATGCAATTTTCCTAATCCTCTTCAACAAATTTCTTTTGAAATATGTACATACTAACTAAAATATGGGTCATATATGTATACACATCTTTCCACAAATATACTATTTTCATCACCTTTTAAGACACAAATAGCTCAACTTATATTTTTATAATTTTATTTCTCTTAACCTGACTCTAACCTTTATTGAAAATATACATCATCAAGTTAAATTACTTCAGTCCTTAATGTTATGGTTTTAATAAATATATATTTTGTATGTATGTATATATTCACAGAATATATAAGTTCATAGAAATTCAAGGTTCCATTGTTTCTCTATCTACTTTATAATTTGTCCACAAGAGAAGTGAGAATTTGATCAATTAATATCTTACATATACAACTTCTATAAATATTTTAACATTCTGGAATACTTTTTAATTTTTGCACTCACAGACATACAACCAATAAAAATCATTCAAAAATATATGTATAATATATCTCTCAGCTGCAGTTTAAACTTACAGGTTTATATACACTTATATTTAATTCTTAAAGGAATTCAGTTTGTAAAATATTTTTAAAAAGTAAAAATAAAAAAAATTCATTCTCATAAGAAAGTAGTGAAATGTAACATGTCTTTCATAGCTCACCAGCTAAAATGCCAGCTCTCAGCCACAGCATATTTGGCCCCTTTTTTTATTCCGCACTGATTCACCCAGAGATCTATATATTGATTTGATTCAATAATTACTTACTGAAACACAGATACAATGAGGACTGGCTGCTCCGGGTTACTCTTCTAAGTTCTTTCTCTAATGGTGAGTGTAATGCTATGCCTTGATGTCAGGAAGTTTACAGTTAACTGCAAGCAAAGAAATTAAGAACCAGTGGCTCACGCCTGTAATCCCAGCACTTGGGAGGCTGAGACAGGAGAATTGGTGTGAGTTCGAGACCAGCCTGGGCTACAAAAGTGAGCTCAATGCCAGCCTCAACTGCATAGTGAGACTCTGCCTCAAAAAGACCAAAAAAAAAAAAAAAAAAAAAAAAAAAAAAAAAAAAAAAAAAAAAAAAAAA
>PVJA010046504.1:0-15071 GCA_004027025.1 Myocastor coypus
ATTGGGAGAATTTATTTTTTAACAGTGACTATCCTACCCAAAATGGTCTACAGAATCAACATGACTCCCTTCAAAGTATGGAGATTTCTTAAGAACTGGAACCAGAAATTCCAACTGGCCCAACTATTCCCTTTCTAGATATTTTCATCATATTGCAGAAATATATGCATACCCATGTTTAAAACAGTACAATTCATAATAGTTGAATTTTGGAAATGGCCTGTATGTAGCTCAACTGAGAAATGAATACAGAAAATGTGGTATTTATACATGATAGAGAACTGCTGTGCCACAAAGAAGAATAAATGAGTCCTTCTCCAGAAAACAGATGCACCTTGAGTCTGTAATGTTAAGTGAAAAAAGCAGACTTAAAGGCCTAAATATCACATAGTTCATCTTGCATGAGAAAACCCAAAGTATAAGCTAAAGAAATTGAAAATAGCAAACATAGAGATACATCTTTTGTAAAGGGAAAGGAACCAAGAGATGGAGGGAGGAAGTGGAGGAGAGATAGGGGGTGAAAAGAATAATTAAGATGCCTTGCCTACCAACTCCCCACAAGGAATGCAATCATGCCATACAAAATTAAAAAAAAAAAATCAAAGCCAAAGAAATGATAATTATTTGAGGAAGTGAAAATACTATCCCCTCCTGTAATATTATTCATGTATTTGACTATTGAACTACCTTTCATAAATATGTAAAAATATCACGTGCCAATTAAAAATTATTTAAAGTAGCTATATTAGCAAGTTCTAATAGATACAATCAATGGAAAGTTAGTGGAGTGATTTAGAAAATAATGAAAGTTTTGTGTCACACAGCCAGTTACTTATTAAGTAGCTTAACAAGATAAAATTTTAAAAATGAAGAGGAAATATATCCTTATTTCTTGCTTTGTACATGATTTATATTATCGTGTTATTAAACGCTTTTAACATGGCTCATGGGTACATTTATCTGTTCACTCTACTCTCTTATAAAACGTGAATCATTTTAAAAATGTCTACTTCAGGGGGCTGGCGAGATAGCTTAACAGTCTAAAGCACCTGCTGAGGCAAGCTTAGGCAACTGTAGAGACTATGGTTTGACCCCCAGTACCACGTGCGGCACCAGTCCCACACCCAGGGCAGGCTGAGCTGGCCATAACATAAACAAATAAATAAAGTTTAAAAAAATAAAAATGTCTACTTCATTGATTTACTATGAGAACTAGGTATATCAAGCATTTTGCTAAAAGTTAAACATTCAATAAAAGATAATAGCAGCCGCAGTAACAGTAAGTTATTCTTTTCTAAAAATTTTCTATGTTCAGCTTCTCATGCCCTCTAAGATTTGAGAAGACAAACGCTGTGTTTCTCAGTTTGTTGTGCTCAGTTCTTTCACTGGACTGTGGCCAGTGATGAGAGTGACTGCTGGACCGTCTCATGAAGCTGACAAAATTCCTGTTCTGTGCCATGCATTTCAGCTGAGAACATTCAATGGTAGGAGAGCAGATAAGAAAAGCTAATGGGAAGGGAAAATATCTAAGGTATGCTACGGAGTCGGGGAAGAAAGTGAGCACCTTGTGAAACAGGAGAATAATTCACAAGTTACACTGAACTTATAGAGAGTCAAAGATCAGTGAGACATGTTAAAGATTAAATGATTAGAATGTGTAATTTCTTTAAAATCAGGAAACATTACTTGGAGAAAAAGGACAAGATCACAAGACACACATCGAGCTAACAGTTTTGATCATCTCTCCATTCTGGACTTACGCAGATTCTACCTAAAATATAAAGATCACGACTTCCCACATGACCCGTCAGCAAGCTGCAGCTATGGCCCAGTGTCCTCGACCCTTTGTCTTTCTAACAGGACCAGACATTTTCCGCTGGCCAAACTCCCGTGCGCAAGTTCCAGACCTGTTAACTAGATCATCACTAAGAAAAAAAACTGATGTAATGGGACAGAAGGTAGGGAGGGGACGGGAAAGGGATACTGGGAGGAAAAAGAAAGAGGAGGCGTGTATGCTGGGTTCAGTAGCATCACCCTCCCAACCCACCCTGTGTGCCTCTCTTTATATTTCTTTTCCCTGCTATTTGATATATGTTCTCAGTTAATCCAATAACCCATGAGATTTGAACACCTTGACTTAATCTACAACCTCCATGTGCCATCTTGCTTCCCCCTACACATCCCCTAAGGCTGAACATCAGATTCCTCAGAGTACCTTAGCAATGTATTTTAAAGTTTTTTCATGTTAATATTGACTGTCAGAAAGAAGTGGAGAAGCAAAGCTAGTCATTATTCAATTAATCTTAAGAATGGAGAACCAAGGCCAGTGATTCTGTATTACTGCAGAGACACAGACACAACCTGTATATTATCTTTCATCCTCATATACCATCAACCAATCAAACACATAAGCAAATAAGCAGACAGTGAAGAGGGCTTATCCCATTGTGCAACTGGAAAGTCCACAGCGGAGGTGGTGGTGGATCTAGCTTGATGCTGTAGTTCTCTTCCTCCTAGTGGCTTGGTCGCTTGGTCTTCAGGCTGGCAGCTCTCACAGAGCCAAGATGGCTGCTGGCAGTAGCTAGAACTCTATTCTTCCCTTTCACTTCAGGAAGAAGATAGCCGTATCTCAGGACATGCACCCTCAGCTTCACAGAGACTAGGCCACCCCTGTAGTCAAGATAATGTCATGCACCGATTGGTTTACACCTGAGATTCCTCAAACAATCCTCACACAATAGAAATGACCTGATGGTGATGTCCCTTGAGGACCGGTTAGGGATAAACAGCTGGGAGTGGGGTTAAAACTCTAGAACTGCTACACTGCAGAGAACAGCAGTTACATCTGTGTTCTATGAGAAGGTGGGACAGATGCTGCCTAGACCACAAAAACGTCCATGTCACACATAGCGTAGACTCTGTCACAAATGATAGGGGACAGATAAGAAGATCATAAATATATAAGACCAATGCAAATGTTAATAATTCCTTCCTCCTCACTTCTTCTATATTTATAACTCCTTAATTATCATAGATAGATGATAGAGTAGATAGATGATAGATGATAGATAGATAGATAGACAGACAGACAGATAGACATTCAGTATGACTCTGACGAATTTTGCATGTTATGAAATTTTATCAGTTCTCCTTAAATACACTATTTACTTTAAAATGAGTGTAACTGAAAGTCACTTCTTCTGCACTACCTCAACAACGGTATTATAAAGTGCTTTAAGGTGATACAAGAGAACCATTTCAAGAAGAACGTAATTCTGCCTCCCTGCTTCTTCAGTGCAAACTTGAAGCATGATTTGTTAGAATATTTCAGTTTGCGGCCAGCAAGATAGCTCAGCAGTCTAAAGTGTTTGCTTAGATAAGCGCAGGGACCCCAGTTCAGTTCCTGGCACCATATGCCACACTAGCCCTGCCCCCAGGGTGGGCTGAGCAGGCCACAAAGAAAAAATAATAAAATAAAATAATTCAGTTTAACTACTGATGGTTGAATTGAAAGACATTCCACTCACTTAAGAACAAGATCACTGCAGCAGCAGCCTCTCAGTCTCATAACCATGCCATGTTCCTACCAAAGCTAGTTTCCGACTGGGTCCCATGTGATGCAGCCTTCCAAGGTTCCAGTTCATTTTGGGGCTATTTCCCACATTTCCTGCATGCTTTCCTCCCAGGGTCAAGTACAATCAATACTCGGGGGACATAGCCCTGTATTGTTTTATATTGCAAGCCTCGTCCCAGCAGTCCTCTGAGGACTCTGCTACAGCTAGTCTCAGCTCCTGATTCACAGACTTCGACATGTGAACTTGTAATATTATTTTCTGCCAGCATAATTTCTTTTCAGAAAATCTGCAATTGAAACTCTAATTCTTCCACAGATTCACCAAGTGCATATACAAGAAACCTTCTCATCTAGAGAGCACTTAGCCATCCTTCAGGGTGTGGTTTGTGCTTCAATAATAAAAGTAATGTGATTTTACACATTGTTCCATGCAAATATACAGTGAAGTCAGTTTCCTTTCGAGCAACAAAAGGCTCATTACTGCTCTTGCAAACAAGGTCCGAACTCTTCCCTTGGCTGAAGCTGGCTGCTGCTTTTACTTTCCTGTTGGGAATTAAGGAGTTAGAAATCTAGAGGAGGGGAGGGGGGAAGCATGATTAGCATTTGCATGGACCATGGGAAGAACCAGGCCAAACATCAGGCACATCTCCCCGTCAGTGGGAGCTCTCGCCCTGGCTTTAAAAGCTGTCTTTGTCTAACCCTCTCACCCCAACACCACTTTGTTTCACAGAATTTCTATTCATGTCAAACTTAAAACGGGTACCAGACAAATGATTTCGAAAATGGTTTGACCTTGAAGGCAACCAGTCCTACAAGAAGATAATGATGCCGCTTGGTATCATCTTTTTCCAATTGTACTTGACAGAGACAAATGGGAGGAAATTACCGTTTCCCTCAAGCGAACTTAGTGGATGAACGTGAAGAAATCCGCTCTTCCAGGGTCATGTGGTATGAAGGAGAATGATGATGACATTCCGCGCTCTCCCTCATTCCTGTGTCCAATCACCAACACCTACTGATATTATCTCATAAATATATTTCGAAAACTCTCTGCTCTTCCCTGTCATCCCCACTGCCCTAGGCCAAGGTCAGCGCCTCTTCAGCTCTCAAGTAGATTAGAATACTGACCTCCTACATGGTCTTCCTGCCTCAGCACTTTTACCTCCCCAAATTCACTCTCCACATACTGAGGAAATCATCTGTGTAAAGTGTGAATCTGTCACACCACGTAACGAGATCTCCTCAGTAGCTCCCTCGTCTGTTGCCGCAGCTCTCAGACTCCGGCTTACAGTCCAGAATCACTTTTTCTTTTTTTTTTTTCTAATTAGAAACTTATGGAAAGATCTCAAATTTACAAGCTGCTAAAGAAAGACAATTCTTAAACTACTATCTTCCGTTATAACCTTTTAGTTTTTGTTGGTGCATATTGCTTATGCAGAGTAACAGGTAAACTCACTAAGTCACTGAGTTTTTTAACAGATGTATGCCACCAGGCCAACCTTCTTCTTTCTTATAAGTGAGTATGATTCCATTGTACAAGTGACATTTTCTGATTCTGCTCATCTGTTGCTGAGCACACAGGTTAATTCTATAATAGGGCTATTATGAGTTGTGTTACAATAAGCATACACAGGCAGATATGTCTATCATACACTAACTTTAACTCCTTTGGGTGTATTTCCAAGAACACTGCTGCTGGGCCACACATGGACTTCCTTTTCATTCTGTAAGGAACGTACATACTGAATTCCATAATGGCTGCACTAATTTATCTTCCCACAAACAGAGCATAAAGATTCCTTTTTCCTACATCCTCATTAGAACTTCCTGGATAGCCTTTCTGTATGAACTGATGGAATCTCCATGTGGTTTTGATGTTTAGTTCCCTGGTGGCTAAATATGTTGAACTCTTTTTTTCATATAATTATTGGTCATTTGTACTTCTAGCCATGAAAGATTTCTACAGTAAAAACTGGAGAATGGTGAAGAATTTGAAGAAGACATTACAGCTCTTATGTTCATGGATAGGCAGAATTAACACTGTTAAAATAGCCATATTGCCAAAATAATCTGCAGATTCAATACAACTGTACCAAAATACCAATGAGTTCCTTCACACCTAGAAAAATAATCCTAAAATTCATATGAAAACACAAAAGAACAGGGACGCCCAGATAGTTCAGTGGATTAAAGCACCTGCTTAGGCAGACAGAGGGGCTGTGGGTTTGATCCCCTGGGCCTATTGCGCCTGCCCCACCCTCGGGGCATGCTGAGACAACAAATGAGACTGGGCATGCTGGTGCACACCTGTAATCCCAGCACTTGGGAGGCTGAACACAGGAGAATCACTGCAAATCCAATCTGTGCAGTGAGACCCTATAGTCCCTGTACTAAATATAAAAGAAAAAGAAAACACAAAAGACCAGTTATATCCAAAGCAGTATTAGGTAGACTGCAGCTTCACACCCACCCCTGAAGCTTTTCTGGACTGTGTATCCTGTAGCTGAAAAGGAGCTTCTCTTCTCAATCACGTGTATCATTTCCTATGTCCTCTTGTCCCCTTTAATAGAAATTAATTTAAACAATCCAGTTATGCCCTGGCAAATCAGTATCATTGTTTTCAGCAGACATATCTGTCCTCCCACCTCTTTCTTTTATTAGAAGAGAATTAAAACCACCAGAGAGTAGTGATGCCTTTTTATTTGTTTGTTGCTGGCACCTCACACCCTGATTCTTAACATAGAGAACATGGGCACTGCAAGGTATTTAGCAACTGAAAAAAAAAAAAAAGAGAGAGAGAGAGGTCCATATCAAAGGAGTATGTGATGCATAGCATAATTATGATGGCATTTTTAATTTTTCAGGAAACAGGATGATTAGTATGCATACTATTGCTTTACCCTTTTTAGGTACAAAAATTGGACAGGCCAGGAATGGTGGCACACACCTATAATCCCAGCACTCAAGAGACTAAGGTAGAAAGATCACCTTTGGTTCAAAGTCAGCCTGGGCTATATAGCTGGTTTAGTTTTCCTTGCTGTTTCAACCTTCCAAGAGTATTTGTTCTCAGAACTCCCCCAGCCCTGGGCAGCACGCTCCCCTTGTATTGCCAGCTCCTGCTCTTCCTGAGTCAACTTCCTCCTTCCTGACTCACAAGAACCCACCCTCTTGCAGCAATTCCTGCTCTGCCTCTAAAGTTAGGAATAGGAGCTTTCTCTTCACATTTCCCAGAGGGCTTCACAGCTACTACTATTGGGCAACCAAGGGAAGGGATCAAGTTTCAGCATGTTTTTAGAGATTTGCAGTAGAACTTCTCATGAGACTCCTTCAGTGATTTCAGTCCAGGTCTGTGCCTCGTTACACAAACCTGAATTCATGGCTTTCTTCCTCATATTTGGTGTACCTCCCTCCAGATATTCATTTGCTGGGATTTGTGATCCCAAATCTTTCTCCATTACATCAAAAAAAAAAAAAAATCCCCTCCAAATGCTTTTTCTATCTTCCTTTTTTACCTAGATCCAAGTTAAAGAGAAAGACAGGACACCACTGAGATAAGGAAAAACTAATCTTGCATTCTAAAGAAATGTCTGAACTATTTTCCAGATAACTGTCTTTATCGCAGTGTTTCTTTGTAGATATTATAGGAATTCATGAGAAAATGCTGCTGGTGCTAGGACAGGGCTAAAGGGCAGGATGTTGTAGGAGGTATTTTCAGGGTGACCGTTATTTCTGCTATGGATACCACTTCCAGTGATGACAGTGATAACGGAGATACCGATAATAGTAATTGTACATTTCTAATTTATTGAACCCAGATGCTTAACATTTTCTGTTTGCTCACAAGAGTCCTAGTTAAGTACTCTCTGCTCCCTCCACATTTCAGACTCAGGAATCCTAAAGTCAACAAGGTAGTAGAACAGTCACTCAGGTGCTTTGTCCTTAACGCCAGAGGCCCTTGCTTGACTTGACCACCATGGCAATGAATAGGAGAACTAAATAGTAGTCCACAGCAGTTTGTTCTTTCTTGTCTTTTATTGTCCTTTCTCCATTGTGTGGCATTGTTTAAAATAGCGGTCAGCAGTTACAACACGTCCAGAAATAAAAAGACAAAGGCCAACAACATGAAGCAATAATCATGGATTCCCACGCACATGCACAGAGGTGAGATAGGGTCTGCTGAGCTGAAACCGTTGGAGCAGTCTTTGCTCCAGTGCAGGCTCCATCCAAATCTCCCCATGCCACAGGGCCAGAAATATGTGTATGTCTCATGACATTGGCCGGGGGTGGTGAAGAAAACAAGCCCGACTGCCTTGGTTACTCTTCTCTAGCTGCTGAGACAAATACCCGCCATGAAACTCAAAATGATGGAAGGAAAGTTTCATTTAGCTCAGTTACTGGAGGTTTCGATCCACACTTCATGGCTGTGGAAAAGAGCAAGAGAGAACAAAAAGGAGGAGTAACAGCAACAATGGCAACAGAGAGCAAGTCTGTCTCCCTTAAATTGCATTCAGGCTCTCTGTCCCAGACTGGGAATGGTTCTCACACACCTCATCCCAGCAGTACTTATACCCATAATCCCAATGGATCATGAGTTAATCACAAAGTATAGAAGTCCACCCCATGACTTCATGAGGCTTTGAGGGACAACTGGACAGAAACCATAACACTGCTGTACCACATATTTCAAGGCTCTGCTTGTACCATATATACTGCCATCCTATTGGCCAAAACAAATCCTATAGCCAAAGCCAACTTCCATCTCCCTTGAGGCCATAGAAAGTACTGAGTAATATTCCTAAAGGTAGAGAATTCAGACTAATGATCTCATATATCCTCTGTACTGCAGAAAAATAGAAAAGCAAAGGAAGAATTGATCAGAGTTGTGGAAAACAGTTCCAAGGTCATGGGAATATGTGGCTGCACAATTTTAGAATGAAGTGGCTAAGAAAGACAAAACAGGAAGCCCCAGAGGAAAACCCTTAAAAAGAGGAGGGCCAGTCATGACTATTTAGCTTACTCAGCATTTCACTTAGGATCCAAAATAAAGATTTATTTCTTGCACAGACCTTGAGAGTCTGACCCTCGCAGAAGCTTCAGGCACATCACACAGGGATCAGAATTTCCTAATGCCACAAAAAGAAGGAAAACAATCCTTTACAAACATTTCATTCTCTCTATTGTCTGTGTTCTTTGGCTAGAATTATCCTTCCAGAAAGGTGACTAAATTGCAATATCAGCATTTACAAAATTCAGGATTCAGGCCAGTGACATGGCTAAGCAGACTAAGTACCTGCTTAGGCAAGCACAGTGACCAGGGTTTGATCCCCACTACCACAGGCCATGCTGACCACACCTCCAGGCACACTGAGCCAGCCATCAAGACTGGGTGTGGTGGTGAACACCTGTAATCCCAGCACTGGGAAGGCTGAAAACAAGAGGATCACTTTAAGTCTGAGCTATATAGTGAGACCAAGTACCAAATACATTAAAAAAAAAAAAATTCAGAATTCATTGACTTCCCAAAAAGAACAAAGTTGTACATTTCCTTCTTGCTATATAAAAGTTTCAGTTGGATAAGACCATGGGAACTTATTATTTCAGAGAAACACCAATAAGTTCAAAAGACTTCAGCTGCTTGTTACAAACCTCAAAAGCATGACTCACCATTTTGGTTCTTCTTCCACTGTTGGTGATGATTTGTGATTTCTTGTTCTTTTCCCACAAATTTCTCTGCAATGGAACTGTAAACCACTTTCTGTTCACTAAGTAAATATTTAATGAACCATTTCAAATACAGTTGTAGCCCCAGATGTTCAGTGGACAGCCTCGGAGAGTTCTCTCCTGGCAAAAGAGTTGTGTATCCTGTTTCACCTCTAAAAGTGTCATTTAGTATAGAAAATGACTGGAAGTTAAAACTTATGCCAGTAGAAAGATAGTGTGCTTTTCTAGAACAATCCATGATCTTCTGCTGTTAACTAACTCTAAAACTTTGTGCCACTCATGTATGTACACAGAAAGGCTTTTAAGAGTCTGGCTCTGGCCAGAATATTATTTAAATTCCTCTTTTTCACCCTTAGCTTCAGTCTTTTCCTCTTCTTCTCTCCCATCTTTATATCCAATTATTTTGAAAAGAAATCTGTCCTTCTTTGCAGTCTAAGCCTGTAAAAACCTCTCTTTTTCATTCACAAGAGCTTTCAAGGCATTTTCCAAAACAATGTGCCATCAATTTTGAAACAATTTTTCCACAGAGTTATTGTGTGGAAGTCCTTATTCTCAGTACCATCAAATCTTTTTCTTCTACAGAAATCAGTATTATATACTCTCAATGAATTTATTCAAGAAATGAAAAAGAGTTATTATTTTTACATCTACTATGTTTTCATCACTGAAGTAATTTAAGTATTTTTATCAATTCTCACTTCATTCTGATAAGATCTGTGAGAAGATAGAGGAAGGAAAGAAGAAAATAATAAAGAAAAAGAAGAAAAAAAGAACAGATGTACAGGACCACACTACTTAGAAGTAGTAAGTGCTAGTCCAATTTTAACTCCTCCAATTCATCTGAGTTCAAAAGCTTTATTTTCTTGTCTATAAAAAAGGAGATTCACCAAATAATCTCTCAAATTCCTTGAGATCTAGATAGTATGAGGGAAGGGCAGAATACGAGCAGAGTATGCAGAAAAGACAAGGACTGGCCTTGCTCATGACATGCTGTATTAATCTCTCTGAACGACCTAACCACTTTCAAACGTCCCAGCACCTCTCAACACCATTGAATTGTAAGTTATACTTCCAATACATGAAATTTGGAAAGAGAGATTTAAATTATACTGTTTTTAAAGAATTAAATCTATTCTGGCTGAGACTGTAGCAGTGGGCTTCTCAGTCCACTTTATCCAAAAGTATGAAATATCTAATTTTCAGGCCCGGCAGGATGGCTCAGTGGTCTAAAGCGCCTGCTTAGGAAAGCTTAGGCAGCTGCAGAGACGGTAGTTCAATCCCCGGCACCACATGCTGTGCCAGCCCTGCCCTGAGGGCAGGCTGAGCCGGCCATAAAAATAAATAAACAAACAAAAGTTCTGAAACAAGAAAAAACAATAAAATAAAATAAAAATTCTAAAAAAAAAGAGAAATATCTAATTTTCTCTATTAAAGCACAAAATTCAGCTTTTGATGCCTGAATGAACACTAACAGATAGAGTGATTAAAAGCTAGTTGACGAAAAATGTAAGGAAATGTGTTACTGAGTAAGATAGTGCACCTCTCAGCAATGTTAAACAAAAAAAGGTAGTATAAACACAAAAAGTAAGTGATGCTAATAAATCATACAGGAAGAATGGATGTTGTCACACCATAAGACATAGTTTAGGCCTACTGTGTGTTTACTAAAAAAGTCACACAGGATGCTCTGGATTATGAAGTTTTAGGTCTCCATTGTCACTCAAGTATCTGTTCCACTGCCTCATGCACCTGAAAATTCAATAAATATTCATTTAGTGTTTGGCTTCATCTGGACAGGATGGGTCTCTCCCTGTCTAATTGTTATCTTCAGTGTAAGTTGGTGAAAATTAATATTTTCAGTAATAGTCAATGAATCAACAGTTACACCCAAAGTCTCCTGTCTCACACCAGAGAGGATCATGAATTCATTTATTTCATTTAATCTGAAGTAATGCTGCTTTTCTGTTTTCAAATATTCATGCTTCTAAATGAGAGAATTTTGAAATTGAGATACATGAAATTGGATTGCAACTTATATCCCAAAATGTATGTTAATGTATTTTTGGAACTAGAACACTGTATTTCTACTGTCAAGAATATTTTCCTTGCTTTAAACATAATATGACCTGATTTCAAACTAAATGGATTTTGAAGGCACACTTTTCCTAGAAATTAGCTTTATATGCTCACATCTCTGGAGAAGTCTCTATGAAATATTTTAAAATTGCATTTGTGAAACTTACCTGAAGAACACTTCAGTGGTATATTTTGGATTATGCAGTTATTTCACACATTCCTAAAGCTTTTTCTGTGACAGACTTATCCAACTACTGGGTAATATTTAAGGGCTTTTTGCTTCTAATAAAGCTTAAGAAAGAATATGTATAGGAGAAATACTACACCAGTTAGAATTTCTAGATACACAAATATAAATATCTTATGGAAACTAATTAACAAATTTGCAAACTATTAGCCAACAGAATACTTAGGAAAGTCCTACAAAAATAATAGAAAAATCCAAGTAAGTGTGAGATGCCTTGAAAAGTAAAATAAAACCAAGTATAATTTTTATGTTTCTTCCTAAAATTGGTAATGTTAAGATTCTGAATTATTTCCAATGAGAGCAGGAATTTTGAGAGTAGGAACTTCATTTAACACTTTATTTTTATCACAGAATAAATGCATACGAATGGCTCTCAGAAGCTGAATAAATTTACTTAAGCAATGTAGGCACAGACAAATAATAGTTTTATGGGTTTTTTTTTTTTTTACCTTTTTACCCACTTCACTCTTGCTCATTAAAGATTGCATTTTTAAAAATACAAATACAAGTGATACAGGGGAATAAATGACACTCCCAAGCCGAAAGATGCTTGGACGAGTTCATGTTCTCTAAAACTGAAGAATGAATTTTAGAAATAAGACATATGTTTAGAATAGAAAAAAAGCTTTGGTCCAAGAGGGAGACAGTAGAGGGGCCCTTGTGGGTTACCTGGGAAATTGTCTCTTTCAGGGGTTTTATAGGGCAAAATCATGTGATATGGCGGGCCAAAGATGAAAATCATTGGAACTCTCTTAAGTGGGCATGAGGTGGGACAAAACTATGGTCAACCAATGAGGTTACAAGCACCGTTGCTCAGGGAAACTTGGTCAAATCAGAATCAAATTGGGAAGCAAGTCATGTAGCAAGGGGGCATGAATATGGATGGAATAAGGGTTCTTCCTGTTGGGTTTGTGACTCATTCAGGCTCTTTTAGGGTGACTGATAGCTATTTAGAATATCAATCCCTGATATACATCTTTAGGGAAGTACGGGGCTGCATTTCCTTACTCTTTTTGTCTCAAGGTCTGGCCCACAACAAGGGTCTCTGCCAAGTCTTGCAAAGCTGCAAAGTCACATGGTCTCCCATATTGTCCTCCAGGGCCTGACTCTGACTGCCTATATTTCTAGCTAATTTAACTGCCTACAACACAAGAATGAGTACATCTTTCTGTTCTAGTTATCATTAGCCGTGGTTCTCAACCTTTCTAATGCCGTGACCCCGCAATACAGTTCCTCATTTTGCGGTGACCCCAAACCAAAAAATAATTTTGGTGGCTACTTCGAAATTGTAATTTTGCTACAGTTATGATTCGGACTGTAAATACTTGATATGCATTGTGTATTTTCCGATGGCTTTAGGAGACCCCTGTGTTTTGGTTGTTCGACCCCCACGGGAGTCGCGACCCATAGGTTGAGAACCGCTGCATTAGGGTCTCTCCTAACAACCATAAAATGCTTTCTGTACATTGTAACCGGATGCCTTTCTTCCCCTCCAAACTGAATTTGAGGTCTTTCCCTGCATCTTGTCCTCTCCACCGCCTGCCCTAAGGTCTCACCAATGTGCTGACCTCGTAAGCATCGCTGCAGTCTACCAGCCGTAAAACAGGCCTCCTTTGCATCTGCCTCTCCTTCCTCTCTAGATCCGGTCATCACAAAGTCCCATGAATTTTATTCCTAAAATCCTTCTCAGATCTTTGCACTCATCTTTCTTTCCGCTGTTGCTAGTCCCAGCTGCTCTCTGTCCAGATATGAGGAAGCTTTTAACTATTTTCAGTGCACCTACATTTGCCCACCACCACTTCCAACTCATTCTTTGTACCGGAGCCAGTGAGACCTATCTAGAACTCACGCTGGATCTAGTCAGCCTACTGCTTGCAGCTTTTGACAGACTCACCTGCCCTTTCTCCACTGGCATCTGCCCACCTCTTCAGGCTCTTTATGCTGCTGTTCCTTTCTGTATAGCTACTGCTGCATTACATTCATGGAGACAGACAGATCCGCGATTCATCATGAAGACTCAGCTGACAGGCCTGTGGCCCAGACATCAGGAAGAACTGAGAAGAGGTGGACAGCCAACAGATTAGTTTAAATCAGTCAAGCAATAAAGTAACCCGTGCTATTTTGCAATTGAAATCAAACAAAAATACTAAATAATGTTTAACCAGAATCCAGGACATGTATACTATGAGATCACATCCTCTCAATAGCATAGAGTTTTAAAAAGGTTTTAAGGTTCATATTGTGGCAACCTAAAATTGTTTGTCTAGTGTGTAGCCCCAATACACTGGAAATGTTTTACCTCACTTCACTTGAAATAACTATCATCCTTGAACGAGTAAGACCTTTCTTGATAGGCACCACTAGCAATTGTGGAAATGTATACACACCACTCCAGGATTATTCTGGGGAGTGTTGCCCACAGAGTTGTTTAGGAACCATCTATACAACCATATGTAGCAGATACATATGTCTCCTTAACCTCCAGGAAGAATACTAATAATTACATCTACTTGTGATTGATAGCTTAGTCTTGGTATAAATACTATTGGATGCATTTGTAATATTGAAGAACATTTGACATACTAGAATACCTAAAGATGAAGCTTATAAATCAGTAGCAAGTGGCTAGCCAACTGAGACTGGGAAAATCTAAAGAACGTTTAAGAAAGGGACTATAGAGAAGGTACTACAGTACCCTGAAGCTGGTGGCAGTGGTAGTAGTAGCCTGAAGAGTACGATAAAGGAATCACTATTAGACACCAGAGGCAAAAAAAAAAAAAAAGGTCACATGGAGGCCCCCCGACAGAACTGCAGCTTCTAACTGAAGATTCAGATTGGTCAGGGTTTACCCAAAGGAAGGGATCCAAGGAAATACATGTGCAGGCCTCACTGTCCAATCTCTTGCTTCTACTCATTGTCCAAGCCCAGAAGACAAAGGACACTGGATTCCCTCTTGACATAAATCATTTGCAAGAGCAAAGTGAGAGGTGGAAAGGATAAGGTAGGAAATCTGAACAGGCAAGCAGAACACATTCCACACAGCCCCGCTATGTGGTCCATCAAGACTGGCTCTTGTCCTGTCTTGAAAATAGTTTTTGTCCCCAAACTAGACACATGAAGTGTTAGCACAAAAGTTGTTGAATCAACTATGTTCCCACCTAGAAATGAAGAACTTCATCACTACAGACATGGTACAAGTACGTTTACCAGGGAAATAAAACACGGGTTGAGTATAAACCAACAGAAAAAGCAGCTACCTGGGCCCGGCAGGATGGCTCAGTGGTCTAAAGCACCTGCTTGAGAAAGCTTGGGCGGCTTCAGGGACCACGGTTCGATCCCCGGCACCACATGCTGCGCCAGCCCTGCCCTCGGGGTGGGCTGAGCTGGCCATAAAAATGAGTGAATAAACAAACAAAGGTTCTGAAACAAGAAAAAAAAAAAAAAAAAAGAGAG
>PVJA010046505.1:0-15079 GCA_004027025.1 Myocastor coypus
TCCATAATCCTTATATTCTGCAATCTTGTAAAGTGAGCCCTGTGTGGATGATGGAGGATTTCCCGAACGGTCAAGCAGTAGCCAGACTTCTTTGGATCATAGCTGTGGGAGATGATTCTGCGTTCCTAGATGGCTTAAATCTGGAACATTTCTCAGTTGGCCTTGCATGCGCTGGGGTTCCTGTGACTCTCTCCTGGAAGCAAAATCTTTTAATTTTGCACCTTTGAACCTGGCAAAGGTGGGGTCATATTAATTCTTGAGAGGCTTTGAAAGACATCCTTCTTAGTACCCTTATGTAAGTTACTTGTCCTCTTTATTTTATTTATTTATTTATTTATTTATTTATTTATTTATGTGTCTTTTTGAGACAGGGTCTCACTGTACAGTTCAGGCTGGCCTTGAGCTCACTTTTGTAGCTCAGGCTGGTCTCAAACTCGCACCGATCCTACTGCCTCAACCTCTTGAGTGCTGGGATTACAGGCGTGCGCCACCACGCCCGGCTTGTCCTCTTTATTTAATGTTAATTTTTTCAGCAACCAATTCTTTCTCTGTTTCAGTACTGCAGGGGCTTCCTTTCTGTTGGAACTGCAAACTTTTCACAGCATTTGGATATGTTGTTTGCTCTTAATTCTCACTATAATTCTGACCAAAAGCAACCAGCAATACTCATGCTATGGCCTGAACAATAGGGTGCATTGAAATATCTTATGCCAAGCTGGGCGTGGTGGTACATGCCTGTAATCCCAGCACTCAGTGGCTGAGGCAGGAGGATCGGTGTGAGTTCGAGACCAGCCTGGGCTATAAAAGTGAGCTCAAGGCCAGCCTGACCTGCATAGCGAGACCCTGTCTCAAAAAAGACAAAAAAAAAGAAAAAAAAAAAAAAAACTTTAAGCCAGGCGTGGTGGTGCATGCCTGTAATCCCAGCACTTGGGAGGCTGGGGCAGGAGGATCGGTGCGAATTCAAGATCAGCCTGGGCTACCAAAGTGAACTCAAGGCCAGTCTGAACTGCATAATGAAACCCTGTCTCAAAAAGACAAAAAAAAAAAAAAATCTTCTGCCAAGTTTATTAATCCATTACAAAAAACCGTAGTAGCCGGCAAACTCTCAGGACATGGGAAAACAATATAGACAATTTTTTTCTGCCAGAACATAACCCTTGTGGTCGTGAGTACTACTGCCAATGGACTGTGTTCCTAACTGAGATGTTCTGCGTCTAGTCTTTGCCATCTACATTTCTGTCAGTATTTTAAACATCTGAGCTGTGACCCTAATGTCTCATCAAGTTCATTCTATAGCACTATAGAAGTTCTCTAGGCACCATCCTCAATTCATTCCACATCCTTACAGCAAAATGGTTCCAAGACGTTTGAACGACATTCAGGTAGTCATGGCAATGATCCCCATTTTCTTGTTCCAAATGCTGTCTTCTTCATTTCCCTTCTTGCAGAGACACAGTACAAATACCTGCAACTTAAAAGGTAACACTCACAATATTAGAGATCTCAGGTCTCACGAGATCAGGCAGCTTTAGGGCAGAAATGATATGGTGGAAAGGTCCGGACAAAGGAATGCTGCTCACATTATGGTGGCTAAAAAACAGAGAAGGAGAAGAGCTGAGGAGGGAGCTAGACCCTGCCAGTCACATTCCCAAGGGTTCACCTCCAACCGGCCCTGCCTGCTAACAGTGCACTGTGCTGCTGAATTCATTAGTGAATGAATTCCCTAGGGAGTAGAGGGCCACAATAAGCAAATTAGCCTTCAAACACACATGATATATTTAAGGGAATTTTAAGATCCATATGACCGCTATAATAATGGTACAAGTCTTTTCTTTAAAATAATAGCAAGTAAAGACTAATTTAATTTGTTACATTGATTTCATGATCCATACATGACTTATTTACTAGCTATTGTAAGTAACACAAAATAAATTTTTATATTAAGTATAGTAAGGAAGAATCCACTATAATTCTTTTTTCTTTAATAATAAACTATCATGTGTGAAAACTCCTATGTAACATGGCTGTCTACCGACAGATCACAAACTAGCACAAATATTTTACCCCGAAATTTGGTTATTTGTACATTTCTCATGCAAAATATATGTAGAAAATTATGGCATGATAAAATCTTTCTAAACATACACTAAACACAATCTTTAAAAAATAAGTAAGATACTTGTGTGACTTTTGTTAATAGTTTGAATGCCCAGACACTGTGCTCTGTAGAATTATTGTGAGAACAATATGCAATGTGTCAACTGTTTAAAAAAAGAAAGGGGAAAAGGAAAAAAAAATGTTTATTGAAAGTGTTAATGTTTAATTGTTTGATCAATCTTATATACCTATATCTATCAATCTAAACTGATCTGATAATGAAAATATGTAATATAATCATTGTTATATTACCATTAATTTAATTAATAATAAAGTAAATAAATAAATAAGTAAGTAAAATTAAAAAAATAGTTTGATAAATATGAGTGGAAATATAGGATTTCAAAAGGGCAAATGGTGCAGTTTTCTTTACTATACCCAAATATAAATCTTGGTGAGAAAAGCCCACGGGAGGCGAGCAAGCGCATGCGGCTCCATTGCTTCTGGAGGTTTCCCAGTGCCAGGAGCCAGTGCCTGCGCAGGTGGCCTGCTGTTGCTGCCGAGTGTTCCCTTCCTAAGAGTGTGCCATCTTGCAGGATGACGTTTGGAGTGTCCTGTCTATTATCATGCAGTATATTTAGAGAAGCAGGGCAGAGTGAGTTTTCAGTAAACTCATCCATTATTTTAAATCAGTGAGACTAAGTTGATAGTGCCTGAAGCTTCAGAGGGGGATGAACATCAAATATAGTTATGCTTCTCAGGGAGAAGTCTACCTGTGCCAGGAAATGGAAGTCAAATCATCTAAGAATTTTCATCTGAAATAATGGTTGGCCAAGTATAAGAATATAAGTTTTATGTCAACATAGGATAAAACAGTGTAAAGAAAATCTTTAAGCCAGTTTTGATTACAACAGAAGTTTTTTCAAAGTTTGTGAATTTCACTAGTAGAAGTCTGAAAGTACTGAAAGATACTTACAGAAGCTCTTCCGCGTATGGTGTCTAGAGGCTTTCACAATGGTCCAGTGCCTGACAAACTGTCATAGGCTTTCCTGCAACACTGACTCTAACAAAGCTAGGCTGTCCTGAACCCTGGGGAATAGAATTGTTTGTGTCTATACCAAGAAGGTTGGGAAGGCCCCCAAATTTGCATGCAGTGTGTACCTGGGCAGACTTCGAGGGGTTCGAGCTGTACAGCCTAAAGTTCTTTTGAGATAGTCTAAAACAAAGAAGCATGTCAGCAGGGCTTACTCAGCATGTGCTAAGTGTCTGAGACAGGATCAAGCATGCTTTCCTTACTGCAGAGGAGAAAATCACTGTGACAGTGTTGAAGGCATCAGCGCAGAGTCAGAAGGCTAAATAAAAGATGAAGCTGTGGCAGTAATAAAAGATGGCAAGGCAAAAACATAAACAAAAAAAGGATATTTACAGAAGATTTTAAAAACTTCTAAAAGATTTGCAGAACTTACCAAAATTTGAGGAAAATACTCATTCAAGAAATCACAAGCCAGGTGTAGTGGTGCATGCCTGTAATCCCAGCACTTGGGAGGTTGAGCCAGGAGGATTGACATGAGTTCAAGACCAGCCTAGGCTACAAAAGTGAGCTCGAGGCCAGCCTGAACTGCATAGCGAGACCCTGTCTCAGAAAGACAAAAGAAGAAATCACAGTGTCCAGGAGCCTGAGACAGAGGACAATTGTTGAGACTTTAAGACTAGCTTGAGCTACAAAGTGAGCTCAAGGCCAACCTGAATTGCATAGCAAGATTCTCTCTCTCGAAAAAGCAAAATGAATACATATACAGATATATATATATGTATATATATATATAATATTTAGCAATATAAGAAATTGCATAAAATATTAACCACACAAAACCTTCTTTACAATAATAAAATTTTTCAAGTTCTATTTTGTTCAATTTTAGTTCAAATGCCAGCACAAATTTTGAAATATACATATATATATATATATATACATATATATATATATATATATAATATTGAAAAAAGCCTATTGACTAAGTGATCAGGAAATATTTACTTTGAGAACTTGAAAAAGAAAAGCAGAACCTGAAGAGTACACTAGACAATGGTAAAGGGAATGAGCTTATTCAAAAGGAAAGAGTTACTGAGCTGAGGAGAGGGACTGGAGATGGAGTGGCAGAAAGAGTTGTATGTAAGCAGGGTGGTTTGTATGACTGTACTGTACATTTCTGCTGGTCTATGGAAAGAAGTAGATAGCATTAAATTTGTTTTGCCTCATGTTTTCTATTGTCTGTACTTTTTCTTTTCTTAACTGTGTCTACATTTCTTTCTCCTTCCAATTTTGTATCCATACGCATTTGGTAATATGAATACCTGGTTAAAAGACAACACTATGTATTACAACAAACACTGTGAAATTTATATTACTTTGTTAAGTGAAATTCTGTATTGCTTTTAATTTTTGTTTTAATTCTAATTTGTACTCTCTTCAAAATATAAAAAGTTAACAATGACATGCTCAATACTTTTTAGTTTCCTTACAAGTCAAGGAGCCAAGTAGTATCTTAGAAGACCAGCAAATAAGGTGCAGTACACATCTAGTTTCAGAGCAATAGTGTGTGCAATGAGCCGGTACCAGGGTGCTAGCTCTTTGCTCTCTGACTTAGGTGAACTGAGACTACTTGCTTCATGTTATGTGGATGACGGTACAGCAACATTGTCTAAAAGCATTAGTTTAGTTACTTGGATAAGTTGTTATTAGCTCACGTCTTCCACTTTTATTTTATTTTATTTATTTTTTATAACTTAAAAAAAAAACTTTATTTATTTATTTTATGGCCTGCTCAACCTGCCCTGGAGGTGGGCCTGGTGCAGCATTTGCTGCTGGAGATTAAACCATAGTCCCCGTGGTTGCCTAAGCTTGCCTAAGCAGGCTCTTTAGACCACTGTGCTATCTCGCCGGCCCCTGACTTGATTTTATTTCAGGAATGTATTTTGGAATATGCCATACCAAGCTATCCTTTGGTATGGCAAAATGCAAGAAACTTGAATCAGATCAAATGTGACACAAGCTCTCCTGCAGCGCCTTCATCCTCAGGATGAACACAACCCATGTAGAGTTTCAGTTCTTCCCTGTTCCATCCCAGAAATCAGGTTATCTTCTTGCATAGCATTATTCACTCCTCTGATGTAAATTGTTCAAATAAGAAATTTAATTGTCACTGTTTTTTACTAATTCATAAGTCATGGCTCATAACTGACAATTTTCAGGGTGGGGTAGGGCCTCCCTCACTCCTCGGGATCATCCCTCTCCTGTGCCCATTCTGCTTTGGGGTCCTCCAGAAACAACATGGCAGGTGTTTCCTGGCTGAGTCAGCCATTCCTCTCTGCTGCCTGGCGAATTGCATGCTCCTTTCAAATTCAAATGGGAACTCTCTCCCATTTGGCTGAGAGACTCCATTAAGCACTCCTTTCCTCCCTTTTTTTGATATCTTGCATGCAACTCTGTTAGCTGGAGAGTTTTTCTAATTCGGTACTTTAAGGTAGAGGTGTTCAATAATTGCCTGCTGAAAGAAAGAACAGATGAAAACTTTATAAATATATATAAATTTAAAAAAAAAACCCAACCAAATATTTTATCACTATCTTTCCACCAGGCTTCTAGATGCCTTTTAGACCACACTTAAAAAGTAATTTACAACTATATATGGCTCAAAATTCAATAACCAGAGTGTTATCCTATAAAAAAATTTACTCTGAAGAAAGTTGACAAAAGAAAATGCAGTCTAGCTTGAAATAATTTTAAGAACAAATGATTATGTGCCTTTTATTACATTTGTGAGAAAAAAATCAAGCCTGACAATTGGCATAAACTACATTTTAGCTAAAATAAAATAGAACAAAACTAAAGCAAAGTACACAACTACAAAGTTCATCTTCATAATTATCAACACAGCAAGATCTTTGGTATGAAAGATAATAAATCAAAATTAAAACATTATTCTTAAATTATTTCTTTCATCTAATTCATTCACTTACTCTTTGAATATTAAATATTTATTATGCTTATGTTTAACACACCATGTTAGGTTAAATGTGTATAAAAATTAACAACATGTGACTTCTACACTTCAATTATTCATGTTTCATTTCTTTCTTTCTTTCTTTCTTTTTTTTTTTTTTTTTTGGCTTTTTGAGACAGGGTCTCACTATGCAGTTCAGGCTGGCCTTGAGCTCAGTTTTGTAGTCCAGGCTTGTCTCGAACTCACAGCGATCCTCCTGGCTCAACCTCCCAAGTGCTGGGATTACAGGCATGCGCCACCACACCCGGCACATGTTTCATTTCTTATCTGTATTCTTTCTCCCCTCTTCTATTAATCTTTTTCTCTACCTGAGAAGACTGAACCGAACACTGGCATAGGGTTCAGTTAAGTCCTTTGAATGAAAGGAGTGATGAGGAAATTGATGGAAATCCCTATAGCCACGTTGACCATCAAATTCTCTGTATCTTAAGTTTCAGACCTTAATAATCATTTCATTGTTCGAAACTTTAGTTCTGATGTTGAGATCACAATGGTCTCTTCTTGTTTCTGTGTCAAAATCATAATCAAAGTAACTTGTTTCAAAACAATGGACTTTGGAGTCAAGAGAGATATGATTTTCTGCGTAATTGGTGTGTGATTGGGCTGGCGCAATAGCTCAACAGACCAAGCGCCTGCTCAGGCCAGTGCAGGGATTGGGGTTTAAATCCTGATTTCACATGCTGAGCCAGCCTCGCCCTCCATACAGCCCAGGTGCACTGAGCTTTCCAGCAAGACCAGGCATGGTTGCACATGCCTGTAATCCCAGCACTCTGAAAGCTGAAAATAGGAGGATCATTAGGTGTCTGAGCTGCATAGTGAGACCCTGTACCAAATACATAGAAAATAAATCAATCAGAGTATGATTGTTTATTAATGTTAAAAAGTGATGTAATATTTCTTGATTTATTTTGGTAAGATCAATAATATAAGTATAAAAGTATGTCATATGGGGCATTCACTATTAAAATAAATCATGCTACTATTTTTAGGTATGGTTGAAAGCTTTATCAGTCCAATACTGCTTCAGACATCATAGAAAGCACTTTTCCCTGGACACCTGGTGTGTAGGTCCTTCCTTTCATGAGCTGACTGGACACATCGCCTGCTCAACAGTGATGTTAGGGCTTTCTCCTTTATTTCCACACTTTGCCACAGTGCTCTGCTACAAGATTTGGTATGGAGCAATGGGGAAGCAGCCTGAAGCTATGTAAAATGAGGACTACTCTGAACTAAATTGTTGTGTTAAAAAAATAAAGAATGAGTCAGACCATGTCTAATTCCACAGGAAAGAGATTCGTTGCAGTAGAAAACATGTGGAGTTGATTTCTTTAAAAAGGAAATACTAACATCTTGAATTCTCCACAAAGACTCCTATTCCTTGGAGTTTGTTGGATCATTTCCTGAGCCCCATAATAACTTTGCATAAATGTAGTAGGAACATTTAAAAAGGTCAGTTCAAGGATGACTATTGTTACAGTGAATGATTGGGCTTTATATGCATTCTTAAACTTGTCCCACATATGTGCTCTCTACTGATATGGGGTCTAGCAATTCTGAGCAAATTCAATGAGAAGAGATATTTACATAATACTCTCTCAAGTTCTACTTTGGCTGAAATTTGAAACATGATTTTAGAATAATGTATACTTAGATTGAGTCAGAAGAATATGTTTTCTTAAACAATGTGGAAGTCAGCTATCCTTTGCATAATATTCTTGGGTTAATTGACTCTCTCGATTGACTGCTAATTGTTTTGTTATTCAGGGCTAGAGTTTGCTTTGAAGTTTGCTTTTTTGTGATAGTCCTCATAACTATGAGTTTTTATACTTATGTAGATCTTTGTCTTCATTTGTATTTCCTTTTGGGTCTGATACAGAAGAACAGGATTTGCTTCTGTGGACTTCTGACTCAGCCTGAGTGTAGACTCAATTTTCTATTCTATTCCACCTAATACTCTAGGCCTTTTGTTTTTTTCTAACCTTATAATGCAAACACCTTTTGTCAGCTACTATCTTCTGGATCAATTGTGTGTGTGTGTGTTATTATTGGTGATGATTTAAACAACCTAGTGCAGATGATTGATTGTAAAAGGATCTTTATAGACAGTATACTGAAACATGAATGAATCAGGATCTTAGGCCTCACCACAGCAGGACCATTATGTATTAATTTACCTCACTCAGAAAAAATATGTAAGGGGATTACATAATAGGCCCAATTTCCTAACATTTTTAGTGTTCCTAAAAAAATTGGCAATGTGATACATCCAAGATAGTAGTTTTTTTTTTTTTTTTTTTTTTGTCTTTTTGAGACAGGGTCTCGCTATGCAGTTGAGGCTGGCCTTGAGCTCACTTTTGTAACCCAGGCTGGTCTCGAACTCGCACCAATCTTCTTGCCTCAGCCTCCCAAGTGCTGGGATTACAGGTGTGAGCGAGCCACCATGCCCGGCCAAGATAGTAGTTTTTAACTTGAGATCCTTTGGTATTTTTCAGAAATGCAGCTTACATTTATAAAATGCTTCTTTACCATTCCTTAAATTTTTTTTTTTTTTATAATCAAGGAATCAGGAAAATCTTGATTGTTCATCCACTGATGAACACATAAAGAAAGTGTAGCAAGCACATACATACAGTGAAGAAGCATTCAGTTATAAAATTAATGAAATTCAAATCATGTCATTTGTGGCACTATGGTTGGAACTGGAGATTATTACCTTAAGGGAAATCAGATAGGTATAAAATACAAGTACTGCCTGACTTCATTCATGTGAAATCTAAAGCTTGGACTTCACAGAACTCATTTTATAGTTCTAATTATATATTTAGTGCATTTCTATATAGGCATGGAAATTCTCTCTCTCTCTCTCTCTCTCTCTCTCTCTCTCTAATGTAGGCGTCTTTCTTAAGGACTGGATACAGATGTACAGCCTGCTAATGCATGATTGTCTACTTTCCTGTCTCTGCCTAATTTCATGTGCAAAATCGACTTTTTGTTTTTTTTCTTAACCTCAAGTGTGATCACAAGGTGAAACTCTATGCCAACAGAACATGGTTGAAGCGATGTTCACTGCTCTTGGGTAGGTACTAGATTCTTCTAATCATCCTATAACATCATCTTCTCCACATACATGCAGTGATAAGGATACTGCAATACATTTTGAGTTCTTAGAAAGTCATAGATTGTGTGCACCTTAAAGAGCCACAACTCAGCCTGTACAAAGTACCCTGAGCTATGTGGAGCACCACTCCCCACATTGACATAGTGAAGCTCTACCTCCCCTGTACCAGAGCATTTAAAGGCAGGACTTTTGTAGAATAACTAAAGAAAGTCTAAGAACCTAAATAAGTGGTAATCTGATAGCATCAGCTACATACAGAAAAGAAAAAGATAAGAAAAGTAATTTCTCCAATCATCATTATGAATATGGTTTTAATGTGATAAGTGATAAGGTGGGTTGCCATAAAAGGAAAGATGAAAGAAAAAAAGAAAGAAAGAAAGAAAGGAAACATTCCCTTCTTCCATCACTGAAGGCATAGAAAAATGGGTGTAGCTAGGAGAGAGACCTTGTTATAGAATGGATTGGCCTGAATATTGTTTGTGGGTCACTAACGTCCAGAATGGTGAGAAGACAAGTTTTTATTGTTTAATCTACCCATTCCGTGATACTTACGAAGGATACCCAAGATCGCTGATTCATAGTCATACAGCGCTCATCTGTTCTAGACCATGACATGACCTGAATGAGCAATGAAACTCAATTGCATGAAGCCAGTAAGAACTGGAGTCGCTGAAGCAGTCAACCTCCTGTGACTGATGTGATATCAAAATAAATGTGTGGGAAGATACTAACAGAGTGATATATGACAGCCTCTGTGGTTTTATTGTTTTGACAAAATAATGGAGGGATTTACTACAGAATTTAAGTATACACTTAAGTTTCCTGATGAAGGAGATTGTTGTTATGGGGCTGGGGAGGTATCTCAATGGTCTGAGTACCTGCCTGGCAAGCACAAGTACCCAGGTTCAATCCCTGGTACTACATTCCATGCCTGTCCTGGAATCCTGGGCACACTTTGCTGAGCACTGAAACTGGATAATGGGTGCATACCTGTAATCCCAGTACTGGGGAGGCTGAGGCAGGAGGATTGCTATGAGTCTGAGCTGCATAGTGAGACCCTGTACCAAAGAAATAAATAAATAAAATATTTTTAAAAATTTGAAAAGTAGTTATATTACTTTGTGAAACTCTGAGATCTATACCTATATGTATCTAATCTATGTTATTTATATCTACCTATGACATATCTATATTCATAAATGTATATACATTTTTTTTTAAATTTAGAAATTCTTTGAGGAAAATGTCCTACAGATATGAAAAGATAAAACCAGATTAATTAATTATGGATATAGAAAAGCACAGATATACAACTAGTTTTAAATAGTTATCAAAACAACAACAACAAAAATTAAAGAAAGCTATGAACAGAAGAATAAGCCCTAGCAAAGGCACTTGTAGTTTGTGCAGTGCAACAAAAGTGGAGGAATTAAAATAAGCAGAGATGTTACAAACTTTCTGAACCAGGGATAGAACTCAGGACCTTTCACTTTTCAAACAGGCACCCCCCTTAGCTATCTCTGTGGCCCACTACACACAAACTTTCAAATGGGAAAACTATTTTCACTACCCTTGTTTCTTTGCTGTCTTCTGCTACCATGAGCAGTTGTCCTTCTGACATACCACCCTGCCTTGGAGCCAGCTGAGGACTGAAACTTCCACAAACTGTGAGGTAAATAAGTATTTTCCCCCTTAAAGTAACAAATAAACTAAATATCACAAGAACTATTTTTGACAAGGAAAACTTACGTAAATCATGGCTCATAACTACAATTCTCAGTTGGCAATTTTCTTCTTCATTTTTCAAGTAAGAGTATCTTTTAAGTAGTTAAATTTTTAAAAAAGAGAATACGACTTCTAGATTTGAGCTACTTTGTACTTATGGAAGTTTTCACGTTAATGTTTTAATACTTACCATATTGATTAGTTTATTAGTTGCAGTAATATCCAAATGTTGGTTGTTATCCAAATCCACACTTTTCAGAAGAACAGTGATCCTTAAAGTTGTTCATTTCCTAATTTCAGAACCCCTAAGTACATTATAATGGCCAAAAAAAAAAAAGATTTATGAATGTAATCAGATTGAGAAGCTCAAGATGCAAAGATGATCCTATCTGCCTGAGCACGTCCAGAGTCATCACTGGGCCCTAACATGAGGGAATAGAAAGAGGGAAACTTCAGGAGATACAGTCACAGGGAGAAGTTGATTGGCATGACCGAGGACTAGTGACATGGGTCTTCTAGAAGCTACTAGAACCAAGGAACATGTTAAGATTAAAGTATCTGCAAGCAAGCACAGGGGCCAGGGATTCAATCCCGGGGCCTGCTATGCTGACCCTGCCCCTGCAGTGCACTGAGACAGCACTTGAGACTGGGCATAGTGGTGCGAGCCTAAAATCCCAGCTGTTGGGAGACTACAAACAGGTGATCTAGTAGTGAGACCCTGAACATCCTGTAGACCTTTCCTTAAAATACAAATACAAATAATAATAATAATAATAATAATAATAATAATAATAATAATAATAATAAATAAAAAAGAGCTTGAGTTTGTCATGCCCTAAAGCCCTAAGGGAAAATTTAAACATGCACACAGCTTGGTTTCAGTCCTATGAGGGCTTCTAGTCTCCAGAACTGTTAGTTGTTAACTTTACTTTTTATGGAACTAAGTATTTAAAGTTTGTTATAGCAGCACTAGGAAATTAAAGCAAGAAATTTCCGTTATATTCATATTACAAAATAAATTTAGAGAAGGTTATTTTCTTGTTGGATTCACTCATGTCTTAAACTTGGTCTCCATTTCTCCCCCTAGCTTGTAGTATTTTATGAAGTAATATTCACCAGGTCTTTTTTCTTTTATGTATTTAGTACAGGGCCTATAGGGTCTCACTACACAGACTGGCCTTGTAGTGATCCTTCTGTTTTCAACCTCCCAAGTGCTGGGATTATAGGTGTGCACCACCACACCCAGTCTCAATCACCATCTCAGCATACCCTGGGGGCGGGTCCGGTACAGCACGTGTGGAATGGAACCCCCTACACACACACACACCTGTGTCTGCCTAAGCAGGCACTTTTAATCAGCTGAACTATCTGGCTGGCCCATACCAGGACTTTTCTCCGATTTCCTCAAGTTGATCTTCAAAATTATTTGAAACTATCTTTCCATATATTGATTATATTGATTTGTAAAGCATAATTTTTTTTGGAGACAGACTTTTCTATGTAACCTGGATGCCTGAAACTTCTATCAGTTGTTCTCAACCTTTCCAATGCCGTGACCCCGCAATACAGTTCCTCATGTTGTGGTGACCCCAAACCAAAAAATAATTTTGGTGGCTACTTCAAAATTGTAATTTTGCTACAGTTATGACTTCCAATGGCTTTAGGCGGCCCCTGTAGTTTGGTCTTTTGACCCCCGCTGGAGTCACGACCCACAGGTTGAGAACCACTGTGACAGCGCTTGAATTTGGGATAATCCTCCCTTCACTTTCCGAGCGATGGGATTGGCGGCGTGCACAGCTATGCTGGCTAATATGAAGAGCCTATTCAATAGTAGAATTTTTTAGACATTGTTATAAATAGTAAACTAATAGTCACATAACATTCATACAGTGTAAACTATTCTCAAGAAATTCACCGCACTGGGTGTTTACTTAAAATTCATTACATTTGGGATTACAACAACAAATGATTTCCTTTAAGTGAAAGTGATCCAAAGGTATGTAAGATACCAATTCTAAACTTGGAGTGCATAGTTACATGAGAGAAATGGACCTCAGGAGAAGTAGTCCTACAATATTATGCAACTCTTAGAAGTTAAAGAAAAATTTTTGATGCATATGCCCACGACCTCAAAAAGTAGTGCTTTACTTGTATGTATAATGAGATGATATAAGCACTGTACAGGTTTTCAAAAGCCTTCATCTGAGATCTCTGTATACGCAAGCTAATATAGAAAAGCAGCTGAGGGGCCAGCGAGAGAGCTCAGCAGAGTAAGCGCCTGCTCAGTCAAGCTTAGGCAATCGCAGGGAGCTGCTCAGTCTCAGGCTCAGACTCAGGCACCATGTGCCACACCAGCCCCGCCCCCACGGTGGGCTGAGCCATCCACACACACACACACACACACACACACACACACACACGCACACGCACACGCACACGCACACGCGCGCACACACACACACACATTGAAAAGGAAAAAAAAGAAGAGCAACTGAACTTTTCATTTGAGTAAAATGAAAGATATAACTTAAAATTAATTGTTCACTGTAGCAATTCTGGAAGCATTTCCAATTTCAACCTCAAGTTTTGTTATTTGTGGGTCTTTGGAGCTTGCCAAAATATTAAAGCATTATTATTTTGCCTAATTATGGTCTAATATAATTAGTAAATTGCGAAGTATGTTTCAACAGATCTTTAATTAGGTGACTCCTACCCACTAAGTTCACAAGATATGCACACATTTTTTCTTTGAAACACGGGTTAATATTGAAACATGACTTCATACAGAATTGTCTAACACCTCTTGAAAAGAATTTTGTTATTGATACAACCCTTTCTTCATACGGTATATATTACAGAATTTTAAACAAATATGATTATTACCATGAATATCATAAAAAGAGCATAATAATAAAGGTTTTGGAACACTTAAATAAAGCATATTTTCTATAATCCTGCAGCATTAAAGTGTCCAGAATTATTTTTCAAGAAAACTTAAATAAAGCAAAAATATTTCTTAATTCTGGATAATATATATTTCTTATTTATTTTTACAGGTTGAACTATACTAATGATATGGTCTCTAGTACCATCTAGTTATTGCAAGAGGTAAAAATCATGTTAGATTATTTAAAAATTTTTAATATACATAATGATGCAAATGAAACTGACAAAAAACAGTAGCTTATTTTTTAATGGAATACTTTAATGCAATCCGTAGTTTGCATTTTTGCAAGATTTTGTGAGATTTAAATATCAGTTATAGGGGTCAGGAAGATAGTTCAGTAGAATAAGCACTTGCCTGGCAAGTACAAGGTCCAGAGCTCAATCCCCAGTACCACACACACAAAAAATTTTATATATATATATATATATATTTATATATAATCAATTATAGAATTTTATCTTCATTATTACTCTATGAAGTGTTCTTACAAAACACATTAACATTTCTTTTATACAAAACAGTACATTCATAGCCAAAATTAGGCAACCTGGGAAAGATCATAAAGCAGGTCTAGATTTTGGGATTGAGCTAGTTTTAAGTCTCCTAATATATGAAATAAGTCCCATTGCTTTTTGGCAAAAGCCAACTTTAGAAAATTGTGCAAAAAATAATAAAATATCCTTCTAAGCAAGTAACGGTTCTTTCTTTTTTTTTTTTTTTTGAAATTTTATTTTATTTATTTATTTATTTTTGTTTGCAACAGTTTTATTTTTTTTTCAATTTTTTTTTTTTTTTTTTTGTCTTTTTGAGACAGGGTCTCGCTATGCAGCTCAGGCTGGCCTTAAGCTCACTTTTGCAGCCCAGGCTGGTCTCGAACTCGCACCGATCCTCCTGCCTCAGCCTCCCAAGTGCTGGGATTACAGGCGTGCGCCACCACGCCCAGCTTTCAATTCTTTTATTGTTTAAATTTAACAATGGTGGGCCCGGCGGGTTGGCTCAGTGGTCTAAAGCGCCTGCTTGGGGAAGCTTGGGCGGCTTCAGGGACCACAGTTCGATCTCTGGCACCACATGCTGCGCCAGCCCTGCCCTGGGGGCGGGCTGAGCCGGCCATAAAAATGAGTGAATAAA
>PVJA010046506.1:0-15098 GCA_004027025.1 Myocastor coypus
GTAAAATTCCAGGTCCCTGTAGCTGTGGGCAGACGGACTCAGCACGCCCGGCCTAACGCTGCCCAAGTCTCACGCTCGCTGCTCTACTGCAGCTGTGTAGCACACGGGCGAGTGCTGTATCTTTGTTTTGCTTTTCTTAGAAACCACATCCAGCGGGAGCATGTCTTGAGCTCTGTGGGACCCCTGCTGTGGTGGAGACGTAGGTCCCACTGCCTGGGATGGCTTCCCTGACCACGGGGGAGAGCAGGTGGCTTTCAGGGTGGTTGGCCTGGTTGATTAGCAGGGAAGGACAGAAATGAAGAGAAGCTTGCAGACCATCCAGATAAATCGAAATGATCCCGTCCAACACGGTGGTTCTATGGGGCCTACAGGGGAGGAGGGCTTGGTACAGGCAGCAGAGTAAGGGTCCCCCTGTGGATTTCACCGACCGTTTTTTTCCACACTCCACAGGCTCCCTCAACCTGCTGGTGCGGTCCCGGAATAAAGGGGTTCTGGACAAACATGCCTGGTCCCTCAGTGGCAATAAGGGCAAAGTGTGGCAGCAGGCCCATGTGCCCATCAACCCCAGTGGGCCCTTCCAGGTGAGACACAGGACCCAGACTGGGGCGGTTGTCCTGTCAGGAAGCCCTTCTGGGGGGACTTGTGCCACTTGCGGGGGGGCAGCATCTGGCAGACTAAGGGGCCAGGGTGGAGGCAAGTATGGGTGTGTCTGGCGTAACCTCCCTGACTCCTGTTCCTCCCGCTCTCTGACCTCACCCCAGATTATTTTTGAGGGAATTAGAGGCTCGGGATACCTGGGGGACATTGCCATAGATGACGTCACACTGAAGAAGGGAGAGTGTCCCCGGAAGCAGATGGATCCCAATAAAGGTGCCAAACAGCAAGGGGTGAGGGGCCGGATCTGTGGGAACTGTGGGGGAGGCCGTCGGGCTGTTGGGGGTCAGGAGCTGTGTGTGGTCCTACAGTGTCAACTCGGGCCACCCTGAGCCCGGGATGGAGCACCCAGGAGACGGTGAGAAGCTCCCAGCCACCTCCCTCTGAGGATTACTGGGTCATTCACAGTCGTAGACACCTCCTGTGGCCATGCCCCAGTACCCCTCTGTGGCTGCAGATATGGGCCTGTGCCGTCCCAAGGCCCGGCGATGCCAGTGCTGACAGCTCAGGTTGACTGGGTGATTCCTGTGTACCGGGCAAGGTTCAGAAACCACCACAGCCCTCTGGGTAGCTTATGCTCTTAGGCCCATTGCACAGATGAGGAAACTGAGCCCCACGAAGAAGGATAGTTGCTCCGAGTCTTAGTGAGCAGCAGGCTGAGTCAGCCTTTGCCCCACCTACCTCACATTTGTGCCCCGCCGGAGCGTGTCTGTGTCCTGAGCTCTGACCTCAGGGCCCCACAGAAGGACGGGCTAGTGGAATGGGGACCCTTCCCACTCCCTTCCCCTGCTGGAGCTGACTGCAGCCCCGGCTTGTCCCCTCTGTCTCCTGCTGCAGTGCTGGTGATGCCGGGCAGCAGAGCCCCCCGCCAGTCCAGCCTGCAGCTCTGGGGGCCCATGGCCATCTTCCTCTTGGCGTTGCAAAGATGATGAGAGCTGCGTGGCCCTCACCCCGCCCCCGGCACACCAAAGTGTCCACATCGTACCAAAGACTGAGCCCCGCCAGCCGGGGTGCCCAGGGGCAGGGCCAGCCTGCCACAGAGGAGCCTGCATGGCCTTCGAGAACAAGGACAGAGAACAAGGACTGAGGCCCCGCACCCAGGCCTCGGAGGCAGTCGTTTGACACGCACGCTCACGCACACGCTCACACTCACACACACAGATGTATTAAAGCACAAGTTTCTATCCGACCTGCCAGCACCTCTTTTACTGCGGAGACAGGGAACTTGTCGGCATGGCAACCGACACCCCTGGGGACCTCTGCGTGGCATTGGCCTTGTCCTCCTGCCCCCTAGTTCGAGACAGAACTCCAGCCCAGTGACCTGGCCAGAAGGGAGCCAGAAGCGGGCACACGAGGAAGGCAGGGAGGCCGACGAGGGCCAAGCAAGGCTCTGCGCGCTCCGTGACTGTCCCACCCGCAGGGCAGCAAGAAGGTACCGAGTGCCACGTGGCGGAGAGTCCCATCACCCCAGGTCCTCTGACCTGTTTCTGGGACACCATATTCTCCTGTTCACTGTGCCCTTTGGAAGGGACCCAGCACAGGGTCCTGGGCCTGGCAGTTGGAGAGTGACTCCTGCTCCCAGCTCCAGCCGCTGAGCTCCCAGGGGCGTAGTCCTCACCCTCACTCAGTCCCACAGTGGGGCCCAGGAGGGCCAGGAGTGTCGGACAGGCTGTTTTTTCTGGGGCCAGGCTAGACTTGAAGAGGGGCCCAAGGAGAAGTCTGCTTCATGATCTTGTGCCCCCACACAGGAGCGGGGAGTGGAACCTTCATTTCTTATCTGCTCGGCATAACCGGGTGCCTTGGATGGCGGTAAGGGAGGGCGGAACGTTGGCTGGTGGCTGTTTCCTTCTCCCCCAGGGTCTGTGAAGGAGCAGGGTGTGTAGGGCCTGGGATGATGGATGAGGCTGTGACAGTCCCCTTGCTCCCTGGAGCTATGAAAGGACTCTTGTCCCTGGGTCTTGGACAGGATGGAATCTACAGCCGCCTGCTCAGTCCTAGCCCTCAGCGGTCCCCCTGCCGTCCATGGCAGAGGAGCCCCAGTCCCTCTATCATGAGTGCATGCGTGTGTGAGTGCGCGTGTGAAATGTGTGTGTGTTTGCGTGTACTCCTGTGGATGCCTGGCTGCGTCTACGTACCACCGTGGCCGCGTCTCTGAGCAGGAGTATGGGTAAGTAAAGGTCTGTGTGCCCACTGAAACGTATCTGCGAGGCTGGGTCTATATTGTCTGTGAGTGTGAGCCTGAGCGTAAGCAAGCACGCCCACCTTCACGAGTGAAGCGTGGGGTTCGTGGCCCGGGGCTGAGGAGACCCCTTCCAGCCCTCTTCTGTAGTCTCAGGCTGTCTTCTGCACCCTGAAATTGTACCTCTCATCCCCTGTGGGTGACAGGGAGCTTACAGATGACCTTGTTGCGTGCAAATACCCTGGGTGGAGTGTCAGAGGGTCCTGCTGGAGCATTTGGTAGGAATAGCTGCAGAGAGGCCTGGAACCCCGGCAGCACTGCTGCACCAGGAGGCAGGCAGGGAACCAAGGCAAATACTGCCCAGCACGCTGCTCTGCCAGGCCTGTGTTACCATCACCGCCGACAGCTGGCGGGCAGACGGGCCGGGCCGCTGCAGGGCCTCCCAGCACCTGCCGAGCACTGCCGCCTCCCAGGCCCGTCCGGGGAGGCGTGTGAGCCGAGGCGCCGCAGGTTCCCAGCGCACACATCCACGGTGTCTGCAGTCGCTGTTCCTTAATTCTCCCATCTGCGCAGCGTCTGTTTTGCTAACTAGATCGTGAGCTCCTCCTCGAGCCTCCCAAGCCCTCTCCCCCTTCTTCCTGCTCGGGCCTGGCACAAGAGAGCCTGGGATGATATGGAGGCTACACCACAGCCCAGCCCAGTGGCATGGAGTCCAGGAAGCAACGGTCCTCAGCCCCAGCTGTAGAAGGAAGCCACCAAAGGGCCTTTGAGGAAGCACTGACGCTTGGATCCTAGCCCAGAGAACCTGTGGACTAGAGCGCATCCTGGCATCAGGAACTGCGGAGAGGAGCTCAGGAGGCCCAAGTGATGTGGGGCGGGGTCCCCTGGCCTTGCTCCTCTGGGCTTCCTCTGGGCCCTTGCCGGAGCCACAACTGTACCACCCCATGCGCACTCCCCCACGTGGCTGCTCTGTCACGGGGCCCCATATCCCTGTTGGCCTCTGTCTGTATCTGTAGAGCCTGGGGCAGCTAACATGTGCGGCACCGATTGGTTGAGCTGAGCTGAGCTGCACGTGGGTTCCCGTGTTCCCGCTCTGCCTGGTGAGAAGAGACCCTCGCCCTGTCGAGGACAGCCCTGCCCGGGGGTGCTTGGCCTGGAGTGGCCCTCATAGTTGTGTCTGCACAGACCGGCCGGTGTGTGCAGCGGGCATGTGGGAATCTGTGTGCGAGCAGGACCCAGTGCCCCCCCCACACTGGTGTGAGTCTGCATGGGCACTGACGTGTCCACAAGGAGTGTGTGCGTGCGTGCGTGCGTGCGTGCACGTGTACTGCTGGGTGGTGGCTGTGCCTACGTCTCTGTGTAGGCATCTGTATGTTAGCCTCATGGTCAGCGGCCCGTGCATACCCCTGACCCCTGAGATCCAGTGCCTCTCCCCGGTGGCAGCCTCGCCCCCTGAATCAGGGTGACTGAGGCACATTGTGGCCTTAAAAGAGAGTCTGGGGTCAGCCCTTTGGGTTTGGGGGCACCCTCTTCCCATCTCCCCTTGCAGGTTAGTATCTAGAGGAAAAGGGGTTCTGGGACCAGGTGCTGAGTAGCAGCTGATGGGGGACCTTGGTTTCACGGACCTCTGGGATTGCAGAGCTGCTCACCCCTGGGAGGAGCTGAGCCTTGAGACCAAGTCGCCGCCTCCAGAACCCTCTCCCCACCTTTCCCCTCGGGGGTGGGCCGGGCCCATCCTTCCCTTGCCTCTCTCCATTTGTGCTCTCAGAGCTGCTGTGCAGCTGTCAGAGCCTAGAGGGGCTGCGGAAGTCCACACTCCTCAGGGTGCAAATGAAGAAGCTGAGCCGGGCAGGCACTGGGAGCTGAGTCCAACAGCCCTGAAGGCGTCGCACCACTGGCCCCTGCTCCTCGGACCCCCCTGCCCAAATAGCTAGGAGCCTCCTCTCCAGGGCGTACAGATGTCACTGGGCTTCCGTTGAATGTCCCCAGGCTCCCAACCTGGGAGAGGTACTGCCCCAAATTCTGGTCCATCAGCCTTCCCACCGGGTGTGTCACGAAGCCTCCCACACGCTGTCCACACTGGCAGTTGCTGCTGCCCGCTGGCCCAGAACCCCAGAGCGAAACGGTTGTGTTTCCTGCTTCTTTCCTTCCGTCTGTAGGAGAGCCCAATGTAGGGATGGAAGTCGCCCACCCCCGTGGCCCTTTACTCTTGATTTCCCCCAAAGAATCAGGAGGGCTCGGGGTGAGGGGTGCAGGATCTTGGATTTTTCCTCTCTGGACAGCTCAAGGCAGCTGGGGAGGGAGTTCCCAGAGTCTGTTCTCAGGACTGTGAGGGGTGAACGAACCCTGAAGAGAGACAGCCTGCAGGACCGCTCGTTGAAACCAAGCTCTGGGTTCAGGGGGCTCTTCCTGTTTCCAAAGGCAGGAAGCCCTCTCCTCTCTCTTACGCTCTTGTGTCAGTACCGCGTGTGTGTATGTGTGTGTGTGTGTGTGTGTGTGTGTGTGTGTGTGTGTGTGTATGTGCAGGAAGACCACCCTTTCCTGGGAATCCTTTGACCCTCAGAACTTGATGGGTGGGGCCTTAGATGGGAACATCAAATCCAGTACTCTGCTGTACAGGGACCCTGCTGAGACCCAGAGAGACAGCGCTGGCCTCTTCCCTACCCCAGCTGTCCCCTTCTCCCCATGTCGCCCATGGCCACTGCCCAGGGGCCTGCTGGGAATGCCCTCCCCGCTGGCACCTTTCTGCCCTCGTCCGGCTGCCCACATCACCCATCCCAGCCAACCCTGCTGGCCCCTCTGCTCAGTGGACTCTAAGCGGACATCTTGCTCCACGGAGACCTGCTCACCAAGGCCCGAATCGCCCACCCAGAAGGGACAGGAGAGGAGGGGACTGTTCCCGCATGGAGGCCTCAAAGACTTGGGAGAAAAGCCAGAAGCCCCCACACCCAAGCCCACACGTCTGACCTCCTTACCAGCTCACCCTAGCACCAGGGTAAAAGCACAACAGGAGACCCCTTCCTTGTTCATGGGCGAAATGTAATGGGGTCACTTTTTTTTTTTTTTTAGTCACGCGACCCTGTCCTCACATCGTTGCCCTGCTCTGTCTCCACCCCAAGCCTCTGTCCTGCCACCCCCACCCCCACCCTCTCTCGCCCCTGAGCCCCCCTACATGTAACCTCTAGTTGCAGAAGCGGTTTTTTCGATCAATAAAGCTGCAGTGTTCTAGCGCACAGGGTCAGACTGTGTGTGGGGACTGGGCAGGAGCGGGGGGGGGGGGGGCAGGCGGACAGGCAGGGGCGAGGGCAGGGCTGGAGCCGGTGCTTTCAGTCCCCTGGAGCCCTTCCATCTCCTTAGCGCCCTCATCCATGGATCGTGCTGTGGCCTGTGTCCCCATGAGCTCGTGTCCTCACCGATGTGTTCATCCCCAAATACCAAGCGCATCACTGCCCCAGCAGAGCGTCCTTGTTTACTGGAAGAGAGAGACATGGAGCGGATAACTGCGCCCCGAAACTATGTAACGATGCATACAATTAGGGCTGCGGAAGAACACGTGTGTTGGGAAGAGGGCGCTTATTTGGGTTGGAGTTTTCAGGAAAGATCTCTAAAAGAGACACGTAGGCTTAAGCGAAGACCCAAAACACGGTGGGGAGTGGCCTCCTGGGGCAGGAGGAGTCTTCCAAGCAGAGGAACCAAAATATACAAAGGCCTAGAGGAGTAAAAACTTAGAAGGCTCAAGGAGGGAGAAGAAGGACAGAGAAGGAGGGCTCAGGTGGTGCGAGTGGGTGGGGGGCCCCCTGCCTTTCTCAGCGTCGACCCCAACGCCCTCCATGGTATCAGAGTTGCTGTTCCAGAGTCTCTGTGGCAGCTCTACACGACCGCCACTGGCTGCTGTTTCCATTCACCACCAGGCATCCGCTCCCTTGCTTAGAATCATGTGGTGCCAAGCCGGGCGTGGTGGCGCACGCCTGTAATCCCAGCACTCGGGAGGCTGAGGCCGGAGGATCAGTGTGAGTTCGAGACCAGCCTGGGCTACAAAAATGAGCTCAAGGCCTGCCTGAACTGCATAACGAGACCCTGTCTCAAAAAATCTAAGACTTCAGAGCCGGGAGCTTCTTCCAGGCCACTGATCTCATTCCTCTGCTCTGTGTTTTCCTGAGGAGAAATAGGCTTGCCCAGACCTGGGTGGGCAGTCGGTGAAGAGGAGGATCTACTCTCTTGTGAGTGTTCTCGGGTGACCAACAGCAAGGCCCCGTGTGGCTGTGGAGATGGGCCGCACACGATCGGGCTAATGCCAGGAAGTCTTCTCTTGTTCCTGGGTTACAGTGACTCAGGGGGCAGAGTGGGTAATCTTCTGTTCCTGTTCCAGACAGGGAAACTGAGGTGAATAAAAGCAATAAAACTAGGGCTGCCTACCTTCAGAGCATGGCCGCTCTCATAGCAGATGACGTGTTGCTGTCATACCCGAGACTTCCAAGGGTCTGGGACTCACCACTGTGGTGAGTTGGCGCACAAGAAGAGACCACTCCACCTCATTCAGGTACAAGAGGGGGACTGTGAGGACAGTGGGTGTGGACAGGCACTCTGAAATCCTAACGGATTGCAGCAGAGGTGCTCTTCCTCAATCAGAGCTCAGCGTAGCTCAAGGACCATCAGCTGTAGAAGCTTACGGCTCCTCCCCTGAGGTAAAGATGACTGTACATCCCCTATCCTGTAGAGAGGCAGAAGCCAAATCCCTTCCCTCTGAATCTGAAGAGAGCAATCTTTCCTTGGAAGGTTCCAAAGGAAATCACAATAGAAAGTGCAAGGACCAGGGTTCGACCCCCAGCACCTCATGCTGTGCCAGCCCTACCCCTGGGCACATTGAGCTGGCCACAGAGACCAGGCATGGTTGGCACCCACGTGTAATCCCACCACCCACCGGGGAGGCTGAAAACACCAGGATCGCTATGAATCTGAGCTACATAGAGAGACTCTGAGCCAAATACACTTTTAAAATAAGAAACCACGGGGCCGGTGAGATGGCTCAGCGGTCTAAAGCACCTGCTTAGGAAAGCTTAGGCAACCTTAGGGACCTCAGTTCAATCCCCAGTACCACATGCTGTGCCAGCCCCACTCCCCAGGGCAGGCTGAGCCTGCCGTTAAATAAATAAATAAATAAATAAATAAATAAATAAATAAATAAATAAATAAATAAAACAAAATTTAAAAAAATAAAATAAGAAACCACAACAGAAGATGACACATTTTCCTGCAAGCCCTGAGCTACCCTGTGTCTTACTTCCTTGAGAAAGCAGAGCCCAGCCCCCAGCCCTTCCCTCCCTCACCAAAGCGACTGAAGATGTGGACTTGAGGCCGCCTTTGCACCTCCAGCCGGGCCCAGCCCAGTGCAGCCCGGCTGCCAACTGATGCCTCTGTTGAAGCTCCATGGAACAGAAGAGTTGCTCTTTCAACTCTGCCTGGATTCCTGATCCCCAAAGCCATGGGATATGATAAAATAATTATTGTTTGAGGGTCATTTGTTATGGGAGCAACGGATAACCCCCCACCATCTGTGTCTTATCACCCACCCAGGTCCTTTTGTGAGTCAGGAAGCCAGCTCCCTCTCAGTTCCAGCTTTCCAGGTATCATGACCTCTCGGCTCCAGTTCCCTAGAGCCCTCCTCGTGGGGCAGCTGCCAACATGCCCTGATGCAGCCTTTCTAAAGGACGAGCTGACTAGACACCCCCACCATTTTGTGTCAAGCCATATATACACCACTGGTCAATCTGTTGATTGGCTGCCCTCAAGGCAAATGCTATACACGCTCCAATCAGCTGGGTTGGAGAAAGGGGTCATGGGTAGAAAACATGGCTCCCTGGGAGGCTGCCATTTCTAGAGAGCTCAGGCGTGGTCACCCTAGCAGGCGCAGAGGCCTGACAGACGCCGTAAAGATACTTCCTTCAGTCTTTGCTCTTTCGCCTTCTTCTAGTGACCATCATCTCAGGGTGACAGCTGTGATAGGTGCACTATGAAAGGCCTCCGGTTCTTCCTGTCAAAGGGCAATCCTCACACAAACTACTCAGATATGACAGGAAACTGAGGCAAAGAAAGGTGACATGGTCGCTGTAGCTCATAAAATTCAGGAGAGGAAGGACCTGGAGGTAAATCCCAATTTTTGGCTCCCAGTGCAGTTTTCATTCACATCGGCCAGATGTGCTCTTTATCTTCCCCGCTAGGAATTGTTCTGTTTTAATCCCAGCTGGTCCCTAGAGGCAGGCAGAAGCAGGGTCCTTTCCTCCTGGGGCTCAGGCTCCAGTCCTCTGCTTCAGATGGAAATTGTCCCTGGTCCTGCTTTTCTATTTCTGGCTGCCTGACCTTTTTGCATATGTCCTTTGTTGAAAACTACTATAACACCTTTTCAGAAAGAGGCTTGGTATAAATAAATCCAAGAAAAAAAAAAAGCCAGAACTCCTCTCCTTGAAGTCACCCCAAGCCAGGTGGAAACAGCTCTTCATACCGTTTCTCCAGTTCCCTGCTCCCAAATTCATCTTTCCCGGGCAGGCAGCCCCGTCAGTGCCCAGCATGGCTTCCTGCTCTCGGGTCAACTTGGCAGGACCCCCAGAGGCAAATCCTGCCTTGAGTTCGTCACCCTGTCTTCCTGGCGGTTTAGGTCTCCTCTGAGAATCCTGTGAGCTTCCTGTCTCTTGTGGCCTGAGGCCAGCAGAAGCTCTCCCAAGGGGACTCTGCACTTTGTGAGGCCCCTCGCTGCATCACTAGGCCCCATCTAAGCACACACCCCTCTCATCCCCACGCACCCCAGAACCACCCACCCATTCACCCTCATCTGAGAGGCCCTGGGAAGGAAGAACAAACGTGAATCGAGAGAACGAGTACTCCGACTGGCCGTGCAGATGGGAGGCCACTTGAAGCCGTGCCATTTGAAGCTGCCCGTAACATATGGTTGAGAAAGAGGCAGGCTAAAAAAAGAACAGGCCTAATACAAATGATCTGTATGTGTGTGTGTGTGTATATATATATATATGGCTCTTTTTTTAAGTCTAAAAGACTATTCACTGGGATGTAAATAGTAGTGGTGAATTTCGGAAGCTTCTGGCTTGCATCTTTAGGCTTTCTGTATTATCTGAATATTTTTACATCAACTTGCATTATTTTTTAATTTTTATTTATTTATTTATTTGCAAGACTGGGGTTCAAAGTGATGACCTTGTACTTGCCAGGCAGGCACTTGTGCCTCGGAGCTATCTCCCCGGCCCCAACTTGCATTATTTTTAAAAAACAGTGCAGGCAGTGTGGTGCCTGGCTATCATCCCAGCACTTGGGAGGCAGAGGCAGGAGGATCTCCATGAGTTCGAGACCAACCTGGGTTACATAGTGAGTTCGAAGCCAGCCTGAACTACACAGGAGAGCCTGCCTCAAAATCAAACCAAACCAAACAAACAACCCAGGAAAAATAAATCAGAAAACAAAAGCAAGAAATCATCATGAACCATATACTAGAAACGCTTCCAGAGCCAGTAGGATGGCTCAGCAGTCTAAGGCACCAGCTTAGGAAAGCTTAGGCAGCCGCAGGGACCATGGTTCAATCCCCAGCAACACATGTTGCACCAGCCCCACCCCCAGGGCAGGCTGAGCTGGCTATAATACAAAAAGAAACACTTTCAGTTTCTTTCTTTTTTTTTTTGTCTTTTTGAGACAGGGTCTCGCTATGCACTTCAGGCTGGCCTTGAGCTCACTTCTGTAGCCCAGGCTGGTCTCGAACTCGCACTGATCCTCCCGCCTCAGCCTCCCAAGTGCTGGAATTACAGGCATGCGCCACCACGCCCGGCTCAGTTTCTTAACCTTATTATTATTATTATTATTATTTTAAGACAGGGTCTCACTGTGCAGTTCAGGCTGGCTTTGAGCTCACTTTTGTAGCCCAGGCTGGTCGCGAACTCACAACGATCCTCCTGCCTCAGCCTCCCAAGTGCTGGGATTACAGGCGTGAGCCACCACGCCTGGCCTTATTTTTATTACTATATATTACAGTGTTTGGATAAAGTTTTTTTTTTTTTTTTAAATGTATTTGGTACAAGGTCTTGCTTCGCAGCTAGGATTCATAGTGATCCTCCTGTTTTCAGCCTCCCCAGCTTTGGGATAATAGGCGTGTGTGTGCCACCATGTCCAGTTTTGGTGACCAGCTTGGTAGGCCCAGGGTGGGGCCAACACAGCTTGTGGTACTGGGGATTGAACCCAGGTCCCTGCACTTGCCTAAGTAGGTGTTCAGCTGGCTGAGCTACCTCCATAGCCCTGGAGAAAAGTTTTGAACCTCAAATATTTTCTTCCTGATTTATTCAAATAAAAGCACTCATACAGCTGGGCCGTGGTAGCGCACGCCTGTAGTCCCAGCACTTGGGAGGCTGAGGCAGGAGGATTGGTATGAGTTCGAGACCAGCCTGGGCTACAAAAAAAATGAGCTTAAGGCTAGCCTGAAATGCATAATGAGACCCTGTTTCAAAACGACCAAAAAAAAAAAAAAAAAGGGCAGGGGGAGCCAGTGAGATAGCTCAGTGGTCTAAAGCACCAGCTTAGGCAAGCTTAGGCAAGCTTAGGCAACGGCAGGGACCACAGTTCGATCCCTAGCACCACATGCTGTGCTAGCCCCACCCTCCCAGGACAGGCTGAGCCAGCCACAACATAAATAAAGTCTTTTTTTTTTTTTTGAAGCACTCATACAATCAGGAGAAGAAGAAGAATTGGACTGAATTGATCAGAGGCTGGTGGGTGGAAATGTGGAACCAATTTTAAATAAGAGAAACCACAAGCAGAACGATGCTACTTCCGGGAACAAATACCGCTTTTGAATATTAGGGCCAAAGGCCCGAAAATGTGTGGGTGCGCATGCGTGTGTGTGTGCGTGCATGCGTGCGTGCGTGCGTGTGTGCGCGCGCGCGTGTGATCCGTCTGCCTGGGGCTATTCCATGCCCACCTGTGAAGGCCTGCAGCCGACTTGACCCTGTAATTAGTTACAAGGGCAGCCGCTAATGGAAATGCCCTGGGTCAGTGGCTGCCGCCATCCGGAGAAGGAGGCCAGGAGCGGCGGGTCGGAGTTGTAGCTCCTTTGCATTTCCTAGTCCTCTCCTTCCTCGTCAGGCTGTCTCCTCCACACCAAGACTTAGGGCCCAAGAAAGGTAAGGAAACTGAGGTATGGGGCAAGAGGAGAAGGGGAAGAGGGTCTGACTAGCCCGGAATCCTGGTCCCACCATTTGCTCCTCAGCCTCCCTAGCGCTTTCTCTTTGTCAGGTTCCTCAAGCCCCAAAAAATCTGGCGAGAGAGGGAAGAATCAGTACATTTATGATTCTGGTGCTTTAGTTAGAAAACTCCAACCTGCACCTAAGAACAAGAGAATTAGCTGGGTAGGGTGGTGCACATGGGTAATCACAGCTACTTGGGAGGCTGAGACAGGATGACAAGCTCAAGTCCAGCCTGAGCAACTTAGTAAGATCCTGTCGCAAAGCAGTTAAAGAAGGGCTGGAAGAGCCAGGCGTGGTGGCGCACGCCTGTAATCCCAGCACTCCGGAGGCTGAGGCGGGAGCATCGGTGCGAGTTCGAGACCAGCCTGGGCTACAAAAGTGAGCTCAAGGCCAGCCTGAACTGCATAGTGAGACCCTGTCTCAAAAAGACACACACACACACACACACACACACACACGGGCTAGAAATGTAGCTCAGTAGCAGCGTACTTGTCTAGCATGGGCAAGATCCTGGGTTTAGTACCCATGCTTCAGGAAATGAAAAGAATAGTCCCTGTCCTGCACGCAGCCCCTTCTATCAGTTTCTGCTTTCACAATCGATCAAGGGCATTGTTGGGGTGTAAGATCTTGAAGGAAGAGAATGAAAGTCACAGTGCTTTCCGGGATCCTTTGGGGCTCTTCAACTGAACTTTTATGGATCTATCCAGGGAAGGGGCTGGAGGGAGCTGGTGGCCTTGCAAGGGTAGAGGCAGGGAAGAGGAAACCAGCGCCCCCGCCTCCCATGGCTGGGCCAGTCCTGGAAGGAGCTGCTCCCCCGGCTTTCCAGAGGGAAGGGGCAGCAGCCGGCAGAGAAAGGCTGGGAGCATAGGTGCTGGGGTGCAGCTGCCAGGCTGCATGTCTAGGGGACATGGAGGTGACCAGGGTCCCGCTGCTTGCTCCCTCTTCCTCTTTGGGATACTGCAGGTCGGTGGCTCTGGCAGCTGCATGCATCACTGGGACACTGAATGCGGCCTCACTCGGGATAAGCTGCACTTGTAGACAGAGTCAGCCCAGGACAATGACGAGGAGATGGGGTGGGGGTGGGGAGAAGGGTCGTCCGTCCGTCCGTCCGTGAGGCCTGGGGGTGCCTGGACAGGAGGCAGCAAGAACCTCACGCCCCGCGGACAGAAGCCTCCCTTCCTCCGAAAGCTCTCTGATGCTTGGCTAGAAGCATGTGGGGCTTTCTGAAAGTTAGAAGATGGGGAAACTCTCAGGACCTTCCAAGTCCTCACACTCCTCTGTCTCGAAGTTCTTTGAAAACCTAACTTACTCCTGTCCTGCTGCTGTCAGGAAATATTTTCACACAGGACACATGATGTACAGGATTATTTTATAATAACCACCCAAAGAGTCAAATGCAAAAGAGTACAGGAGATGCATTCACACACTAGAAACCCAGAGTCCAGCTGAGGGCCCAGAGGCCACGGCCATGGCCCACACACGTCCAGCTGGGGGCCAGGAGCCCACAGCAGTGTCTCGGGTCCACATCAAGGACCTGCCCTGGGAAGGCCCCGAGGTCAGCGGTGGAAGCTGGGAAGTCTTACGCCAGGGGATGAAGGATCTGGCCCAGCACAGGCTGAGGGATCTGTGCTGGAGCCAGGAAGCGATGCTCTAGGTAGGGGACCAGAGCTCCTCTGAAGAGAACAGCTGCCATCCTCCGCAACGGCGAGGTCCCGAGCTCCTCTGGCAATGGGAACAGCCCAGTTTACATCAGAAAAGCCAGTGCAACAAGCTCCTCCGGGAGAATCAACAGCATATCCCATCTTCCCCTCCATTCTCCCTGGGCTGGAGCCGCCGTCCTAAGGCAGGCCTTCCACACCCCGCCCCACAAGGGCTCAGGTCAGCTGGGGATTCAAGTTGACCAGTAGTTAATGTACCACATCTGCTCTAGCTGGACCAGCTACCATGATGACAAGCTCCTCCGTCCTCTAGCATCCTACCCCACCCCTACCCCCAGCTGGCCTCCCACAGGAAGAGTGCTAGCTTCTCAGCCCTGTGTGAGTCCTCTGAGCTCCCTGAGGAGCCCAGCGTGGGCCCCACACACAGAGTGACCTCAAGGCTGGCCGTGGGCATTGGCCCAACAGGCCTACTCCAGTCTCTGCCTCAAGACTAGAATCAGAGATGGAGGAGCCCGCCACACAGAAGGAGGGGTGAGGGAGCAGGGAGAGAGGCAGAGGTGGAGCCACAGGGAGCTACGCACTGCGAGCTGTGCGCAGGATGCCTAGGCCATGCTCGGCCTTGGGCGGCCAGCCAGCCTAAAACAGTTGAACGCCCTGGAAATTGGAAGGGGTTTGGACCTGAAGGTTTTCCAGCTCCAGGCTTGTGACAGGAGGGGGCTGGGTATTCTCACTGAGGAGAAGGTGCCCCACCTATAAAAGGATAAATGGAAACCTGGGGACGTAATCTTGTTTCTGACTGTAGGATAAGCACCTGTCTCTATTCCCTCCATAGTACTGAGGACCCCACTCCCTAGGCCTAGCGGGAGCTGTTCAACCTGTTTCTCGTTCTGCTCTCAGTCTCTGATCCTGACCCCACTTGAGCCAAAGGCTGCCAACAAAAGCCGGAGCCCTGGCTAGGTGCCAGGGGGCATGGGCATTGAGGGTCCCAGCAGCCTGGGGAGCAGGCCCAGAGCGCATGGTGGACTCCAGGCTCTGAGCCCAGGGGCCGGCGAGCTGCTCGCCCTAGCAAGTCTGCTAGAGAGGAGCGGAGAGGATGGGGGTCTTCAAGGGACAGGGTTATGCCAGAAATGCCGCAGAGCCTAGCCAAAGGGAGAGAAAAGAAAGCGTGCGCTCCCCAAGGAGGCTCCCTCCCCAAGAGCCTCCAGGAGGTATCAGAAAAGCCCCGACTCCCTTGATGGGGGGGGGCTGGCCCCAGAAAACCCAGACAGCTCCGCAGGGGCCACTGGCCTCGACCTGGCCCTCTCTCCAGAGGGAGGAGTGGGCGTGGGGGTGGTGACAGGTGGGAGCTGTCCTGAGTTTTTTTTTTTTTTT